>MU675058.1:0-33690 GCA_026770625.1 Nicotiana glauca
TGTCCTTTAATTGGAAAAACTCCCTTCTGCCACGCCCTTCGCGGGGTGCGGTAGCGCCGAAAGGAGGTGTGACAAGTCCTATTTTTAAAACAATTCACTGCCCAAGTATTCCTTCTTCGTGATCGTAGAAGAGGCCTTGCGATCGCGAAGGCAAACAGCCCAGGCCCAGAAAATTTGCCCATTGTGAACATGATAGGAGCCTCGCGAAAGTGGAGGCTTGCTTAGCCTTCCCTACGCGAACACGCGGGCTTCTTTGCGATCGCAAAGAGTAATCAGCAGTCACCCAGCTCAGCCTCCTCTACGTGAATGTGGCCCATATCATGCGAACGCGTAGCACAAATTCCTCCCCCCCATATTTTTCTTCTTCATGAACTCGGACCCTCCCTCACAAACACGAATAAGGAAACCAAAACCAGTAGCTTGTAGTTTTTGAACTTAGCTCCGGGTGGTCCAAAACTCACCCGATCCACCCGGACCCCGTCGAATTGCACCGACAAGTCTATAAACATAATACGGACATTCTCAAACTCTCAGAACACCTAAAACAACAATGAAACCTTTAATCGCACCCCAAAACCAAATTTAATCAAATTATGAACTTCAAGTTTCCAATTTGCTCCGAACGCGCCAAACTATACTTAGACTACCCAGAATGACACCAAATTTTGCGTGCAAGTCTTAAATCACCATACGGAACTGTTCCCAGGCTCAAAATCCCAATTGGACCTCGATAAAACCAAATCCTACTTCAAATCAAATTTAAAGAACTTTAAAACCTTCAATGTGCCAACTTTCAATATTAAGCGCCAAAATGCTCCCGGGTTATCCAAAACTCGATCCGAACACACGACCAAGTCCAAAATCATCATACGAATCTATTGGAACTGTCAAATCATGATTTTGACGTCATTTACTAGAAATGTTGACCCAAGTCAAACTTAACCTTTTAAAGCCACTATTAGGCATATAAGTGTTTCGATTTCAATCCTAACCCTTCCAAGACCAAACTAACCATCCCCGCAAGTCATAACCTAGTAAATGCACATATGGGGAGTCTTATTTAGGGGAACGGGGATCTAAAAAGAAAAACGACCGGTTGGGTCGTTACATTCTCTATGTCTTTAACAAATGTTCATCCTCGAACGGGTCTAAAATCATATGGAGTGCTGAATAAGTGTGGATATATTATCTGTATGTCCTCCTTAGTCTCCCAGATCGCCTCTTCGAGTGGTTTAGCCCTCCACTGAACATTTACTGCAGAAATCTTTCTATATGGCCTACTCCCATTTCCACTCAGGTATAGTCATCTGTTAGAGTAGGCCACTTGGCCTATGGTGTTCATACTTAACCTGCTGGTAATTTACACATCTCTCCACATACTCGACTATCTCCTTCTTCATCTTCCCCCACCAATAATGATGCCTCAGGTCAGGGTACATCTTTGTAGCACCTGGATGAATAGAATACCGAGAACTGTGTGCCTCATCTAGAATCGTTTCCCTCATCCTATCAACATTAGGAACACATAGATGACACTGGAGTTGCAGAACACCATCCTTACCGATTGCAACGTCCTTGGCACCACACCGTAGTACCGTCGTCCTAAGAACCAAAAAGTGCGGATCATTGAACTAAAAATCCTTGATCTGCATGGATAATGAAGACTGGGCGATGATGCATGAAAGAACTCGGCTAGGCTCTGAAATATCCAACCTCACAAGTCTGTTAGATAAGGACTGAATGTCCAAAGCTAATGGCCTCTCCCCTGCTTCAATGAATGCCAAACTACCCATACTCTTCGGCTTTTGCTCAAGGTATATACAGCTACATTCGCCTTGACCAAATGATAAAGGATGGTAATATCATAGTCTTTTAGTAACTCAAGCCACCTGCGCTGCCTCAAATTGAGGTCCCTCTACTTGAACAAATGTTGCAAGTTGCGATTATCGATGTAAACCTCACAGGACACCCCATAAAGATAATGCCTCCAGATCTTAAGAGCATGAACTATTGCGGCCAACTCCAAATAATGTACAGGGTAATTCTTCTCATAAGGCTTCCGCTGACATGAAGAATATGTAATAACTCGCCCCTTCTGCATCAATACATAACCCAGGCCAATATGTGAAGCGATGCAATACACAATATACATTCGTGAATTGGAAGGTAACACTAGAACTGGTGCCATAGTCAAAGCTGTCTTGAGATTCTGACCGCATAATCATCTGATCACTGGAATGGACCACCCTTCTAAATCAATTTAGTCAAGGGTGTTGTAATAGATGATAAGCCCTCCACAACTGACGATAATAACCTACTAACCCCATGAAGCTCCTGATCTCTGTCGCCGTGGTAGGACCAGGCCAACTCAAAACTGCCTCGATCTTCTTGGGATCTACCTTAGTACCCTCTCCTGATACAACATGCCCTAAGAATGCCAATGAATCTAACCAGAACTCACATTTGGAGAACTTAGCATATAGCTTTTGTTCCCTCAAGATCTGAAGCACCACTCTCAAATGCTATTTGTGCTCCTCCATGCTCCGCGAGTAGATAAAAATGGCATCAATGAAGACAAGGACAAATAAATCAATATATAGCATGAACACCCGGTTTATCAAATCATAAATGCCACTGGGGCGTTAGTCTACTCGAAGGGCATCACTAAGAACTCATAATGTCCATATCTAGTCTGGAAAGCCATCTTCGGAATCACGAATCTTCAATCGATGGTACCTTGATCTCAAGTCGATCTCAGAGAATACCGTGGAACCCTGCAACCAGTCAAACAAATCATCAATACACGGCAACATGTACTTTTTCTTATTGGTAACTTTGTTCAACTGGCGGTAATCAGTGCACATCCACATAGTCCCATCTTTCTTCTTTATGAATAATACTGGTGCACCCCAAAGAGACAAACTCGGTCTAACGAACCATTTTGTGAGAAACTCTTCAAGCTGTTCTTTCAATTCCTTGAACTCATTCGGAGCCATGCCATACGGTGGAATAGAGATAGGCTAGGTACCTGGAGCCAAATCAATACAGAAATCTATATCACGATCTGGTGGTATGCCTAGAAGATCAGAAGGAAACAAAGCGGAGAACTCCCGGACTACGGGCACTGAATCAATCACCGAAGTCTCTATAGTAGTATCTCGAACAAAATATAGATAACCTAAACAACCCTTCTCGACCATGTGTCGAGCCTTCAGAAAAGAGATAACCCAACTGGATGCACAAACAGATGAACCCTTCCACTCCAATCTAGGAAACTTTGGCATCGCCAAGGTAATAATCTTGGCATGGCAATCAAGGATGGCGTGATATGGAGATAACCAACAGAAGATATGCTCTAGTCTAATAACCACAGAAAGTAACAATGCAGGACCGGTAGATCCAATCCACAATAACATAACTGCCAAATGGCGTGGACATATATACAAGAGTACCCAAGGACTCGTGAGGAACACCAAGGAAATGAGCAAATAGAGATGACACATATGAATACATAGACCCTGGATCAAATAATACTAAAGTATCCATTCCGCAGACAGAAATAATACTTGTGATCTCGGCATTTGAGGCCACTGCATCTGATCTGGCTGGGAAATCATACAACCTAGCTGGAGTGCCTACTCGCTGACCTCTACCTGACTGGCCTGCACCTGCCTGGCCTTCATCTATCTGGCCTCTACCTCCAGGACGGTCCTTACCCACCTAACCTTCACCTCTGAGTGGATGGACGGTTGGTGTGGCGACCGGTGCTGTAATCATGGGCTGATGACCCTGCTGCACTGCCATACCCCGAAGCTTGGGGCAGAACCTCCTCACATGACTAAGATCCTCGCACTCAAAATAACCTCTCGGTACAGCTGACTATTGGCCTGAAGTCTGAACCTGATTGCCTAAATACCCACTGGACAAACCCTAAATAGCTAGTGGACGGTATAAAGTCTCTGGCATGGCACTGAATAGGGCCGCATGAAGCACCCCGAGAACACGACGGTGCTAGATATCTGCGCCTGCTAGGCTGACCTCTCCCAAACTGACCTTTGCCCCAAACGAAGCACCACTGAACCCTCCAGAATAATAGAACCGATTGTCCCGTGGCATCTGCTCTTGGCTCCGCTAACGGACACCATCAATGCTCCGAGCTATCTCCACAACTAGCTCGTAAGAAGTCCCCATCTCAACCTCTCGGGCCATAGTGTCCTGGGTACCAGAATGCAAACCCGCAAAGAACCTCTGCACTCTCTCTACATCAGTAATAAGTATCATAAGTGTATAGCAAGATGTGTACGGCAAAATCAGAGAGTCCAATTTCCCATCTTTTAAGCATTTCGGAAGATTGACTCAAAGCCTCGAGGCTGAAAAGATGTGCTCGAGTCTTCTCCCTTGGGGCCCATCGGCACCCAGCCTTGGGAGGATATTGATCAGGTCTAAAGCAGATATAGGAGTTCCCAAGACATGACTAAGTCTGGAAAATCATAGCCAGGCTATTCTGAGCCATACTCGTGGTGTCATTTCCAGCCGTCCCATCTCCACACCCTTACAACTAGCAGATTCCTTACCATATAAGTTTCCCCTCTTCTATATAAAGGGAATTTTCACTATTTTGTAAAAAATGGATATTTCTCCAAAGACTCTACATGAAATATATGATAACTCTCTCTCTTTCTCTCTAAGATACTCTCTTGACACTATTGTTCTATCCTATTATTTTCATACTTGTTTCATATTCATTGCTTGTTTATTGCTTATCATTGGCTATAAAGAGCCTCATTTAATATTATTGCATCTGTTAGTCCTTCCCCGATTTCCCCCGATAGCTCGAGCTCGAGACTCTACCTCGAGGCCCCAAATCGACCAGCTCGAGGCCCCGAACGGCTATCTCTCGGTTCGATTACTGCTTTATTTTAACTCGCGTGTCACCCTCAAACTACGCAGTCACAGCATCAACTGCTCCATGACTAGCAGAAAAATAGATCACATATTTTTAGAGTCCCATCAACAAGTTTAATTACTAATACCATTTTCACGGTAAACAGTTTACCGTGGGGCTAAAAATAATAGTGATTATTTTCTTGCTAGTTTCGTCACACAACGCAAGTTATCTTTCACAATTCTTCTTGTTCAAGATCTTCAGTTGTAGGTCAAAAATGTCTAGCTCAGTGAACAGAGTTGAGAACAACAACCTCGAAAACCACAGAGAAAATGGTGTAGTAGTTTCGATCGCCGGCGCACCACCACTGAACCCTGATGACGCGCCTGGACCGATTCCAGCAGAAGCGGGTTCACAAGATGCACAAAAGATCAACGAAACCTCACACACCGACATGAGCGTACAGCAAGACGACCAACAAGAAGCCTAAAAAACCCCAGCTCGGGAAGAACAGGAAGTTATCCTTCATGTTATCTTTGAAATGTTGCAGGCGCAACAACTGGATATTGCTCAGCTGCAAAGCCATCCAAAAACTCCCAGCACCATAGCACCAGGAACAACTCCCCCGGCCGAATAGGTACCGAAGGGACTGAGCGATAATGGTTCAGCGACCGATCTTGCTATCGTAAAATGCTCGAGAATCTTTCCATAAGGACCGAGTTAGGTGAGAAGATGATAGCTGCCAATGACAAGAAGGTTGAAACTTATAACTCCAGGGTCGACTAAATCCCGGGCATGCCCTTGGTCTTGAAAGGCGTACACTCAAGGAAGTTCGTGCAGTGACCGTTCTTGGAGGAAGCAGCTCCGAAACCCATCCCAAAAAAGTTCAGAATGCCGAAACTCCCGAAGTACAATGGGACCTCAAACCCCAACGAGCACGTTACCGCCTATACATGTGCAGTAAGAGGCAACGACATAAAAGAGGACGAGATCAAGTCCGTCTTACTGATGAAGTTCGGGGAAACACTCTCAAAGGGGTTCATGATGTGGTACCATAATCTAGCTCCCAACTCCATAGACTCATTTGCCATGCTATCAGATGCCTTCATAAAGGCACACGCCGGTGCCATCAAAGTAGCAACGAGAAAGTCCGACGTATTCAAGATCAGGCAAAGGGATAACTTAATGTTGCGAGAGTTTGTGTCTCGCTTTAAAACGGAACAAATGGAACTACCCACGGTCTCCTACGACTGGGCGATACAGGAATTCACTCAGGGCCTAAACGAGCGGAGTTTTGTGGCGCTAAAAGAAAATATGATCGAGTATCCCATCATAACCCGGTCGGATATCGACAACCGATACTAGTCAAAGATTAGGGTCGAGCATGATCAATTAGGATCCCTTCTGGCTTAGTATACCCAAACAGGCTCTTAACAAAAGAGTCGAAGCCGAACAAAGAAAAATATCAGCCATACACCGAAGACTGGAGAAACACCCCAAGATGCAACCCACCTCGCAGCGATCAATTGGTCAACCGAGGGAAGAAATCCCAAGGGTTCACTAACAGAGTCAGATTCGACGGAAACACAGGGCCAACAGGGGCACCACGCCTATCGGAGTACAACTTCAACATTGACATTTCAGACTGCGTGTTCGCCATCGGCAAAATCAAGGATTCCAGATGGCCCAGGCCTGTACAGCCGAATCCTTCCCAAAGGAATCATAACTTACTATGCAAATTTCACAACACGCATGGCCACAGGACCGAGGATTGTCACCAACTGTGAGAAGAAGTGGCCAGGTTACTCAACAACGGTCATCTCATAGAATTCTTGAGTGACCGAGCAAAGAATTAGTTCCGCGGAAGGGAGGGAGCCAAGAAGAATGAAGTAAGCGAGCCACAACACATTATTCACATGATATTAAGAGGGATCGACACTCCGCAAAAACCCGTGATAAGAAGGACAAAAATTTCCATCACCAGAGATAAGCGAACCCGGGGATACGTACCTGAAGATGCCCTCATATTCAGCAAGGAGGACTCCGAGACCCTATCTCAACCTCATAATGATGCACTTGTAATCTCTTTCCTCGCAAATACATTTTAGATAAAATGTGTACTCGTGGGCCCAGGTAGCTCGGCCAACATTATCAGGTCGAAGGTAGTAGAGTTGTTCGGACTACTAGACCAAATCGTGCTCACCACTCGGGTCCTCAACGGATTTAACATAGCAAGCGAGATGACAAAGGAGAGATCACTCTCCTGGTCAGCATGACCGACGTGACTCAAGACGTCAAATCCGATGTCATCGAAGGAGACATGAGGTACAACGCCTTGTTCGGGCGGCCGTGAATACACTGCATGAGAGCGGTACCGTCCACCCTCCACCAGTTAATGAAATTCCCAACAAAATATGAGATTAAAACCGTCCACGGGGAGCAACACGCGGCAAGGGAAATGTTCGCAGTGCATGACGCTGCACCGGCGCCAATATCTCCACTCTCGAGAGAGCCTAAGGACAATCAAACTACATCTTCGGCTAAGCTTGATTGAACACAACGGAGGATCGTACTGATTCCTCACCGCGAACAACAGAGTCATACCAAACCTCAGAATGTTGCCAAATGCATCACGCTATAAGGTATAACCATCTCCCTTTTTAGTTTATATTTCACACTAATACTTTTACACATGCACTCGATCATAATGGTCAGATACGCACGCCTAACCCGAAGACCCTTAGGTTTTAAAGACATCCGTTGTACTCTTTTCCTTCGACTGAGCTTTTTGTCCCGAAGATGGTTTTGCCGGCAAGGTTTTTAACGAGGCAACACCTATATGCTACCTAAGGGGAATCCTCTTAGGTAGCATATAGGTGTTGCCTCATTAAAAAACTTTCCACGAGCGCTGATGGACACCCTTTAGGATGGTCATCTGCTCAGAAAAGCCGAGAAATGCCAAATAGGATCCCGATGAGAAATACCAAACGACCGAATGAACAGAGTTCGTACAACCGCGACCCTGATGGCGGAGGCACATGTATCATTGTCAAATAATCAAAGGATGCTTTTTGCCAACACGATTCATGCTCCAAAGAAAACCCAGCATTTTTCACCAAAATGATTTCTCCATCAAAAAATGTCCTGAATACTCAGAGACTAGCATCGTTAACTCGGCACTCGCATGACCTCGGGGTCAAAACTCCAAACTAATAAGCCCTCAATAAGGAAGCACGTAAATCATTAACTATCTCCAAATAGAAATCGTCCCAAATACTCGTAGATTAGTGCTGAAGAACTCTGCATACGCACAACTTCAGGGTTAGAATCTCCAAAGTCGTAAGCCCTCAATGAGGTAACCCCGAGCTCACGAGTAATGCCTATTAAGCCAAAACAAAGTCGATGACTCGGAGACTATCACCGATTGCCATTCAGCAATAAACCCGAGACTATAAGACCCCGAGCGGGCAGACTCGGTCTTGTAAAACTTGCACAAAGCAATAACACAAACTGTAAGACCTTCTGCAAGGCATGAATCATACATGCATCAAGTATCAGCAAAAAACTGTAAGACCTCAAAAGGCGTGAAAAGTTTTATAAGACCTTATTACAGGCATAAAATCAATCTCGAAGTTCAAGATATATATCAAATTTGTAAGACCCCTGAAAAGGCGTACCCTCGATATAGACGCCTAAACTATTATACTCAGGATCAAAAAATGGCTCCGGCCAAACATAAACGACTACGGTCATACGGCTGCTCCAGCCAAGCTAATGTGACTCGGGTACGCCCGACCGTCGCTACAAAATCATAAGCCATTAGTTCAAATCTATTTCGAAAAGAATCGGTTAAACGGGCTACCCTTAACAGGCAAAGGAGCTTCGACCATGTCAGCTCTAAATTATAAGGCTTCGAGCTACTCAGCCTACGAGTTGAACCTCACGAGGTGCTCGAACATCGTCGCTAATGACTGGAAATCGAGGTTCTTTCAAACCAAAGACAAGTCAGGCAATATCATTGCAGAAGTCCTTAACGGGAGAAAAATAAAGCCTAGCGAGCCTTAGGGCCGCACATACGCCTAAGCGAGAAGTGTAAGAGCGATTGTTGCTAGCCTAACGAGCCTCGGGGCCGCATATACGCTTAAGGGCGAAGCATAAGAGCCATTGTCGCTAGCCTAATGAGCCTCAGGGTCGCACACACGCCTAAGGGCGAAGCGTAAGAGCCATTGTCTCCAGCTTACATAAAATATCGCTTCGACCGAAGGCGTAAGAGCTGTTGTCACCCGCCTAATACAAACGTAAAACTTGAGGGTCAACTAAGCTCGAGTCGTAGCTCAACTCGGAGACTGGATCCAAGAGAGTTAAAACGTAAGGTCCACCGTCCCATGCAAACATAAAAAGCTCGAGAAATATATGAGCTCGAGTCCAAACCTAACTCGGAGACTCCACCCAAAATAGTTGGAAAAAAGCATAAGTGCTCAGGATGCCTGCTTACACTAAAGGTCGCAATGATCGAGCGCATAAGAGCCCCCGAGCCTACCTAATAAGCCCTAGGGCCATACCACAGATTTAATAAATCTCACTAATTCTGAAACCAGTCCGCCTGGCCATAAGCAAAACAAAAGAAGGTACAAAAGAACAAAAAAGCCACAAAAGGGTTTTTCTTTTCAAGTACATACGTGAAAAAATACATTCTCCATATGCAAACATACTCAAAAAAGATACCACATACAGGATGGCAAGGTCTTCATCCCTCCCCCCGAGAGATACAGTCTATCGGCCTCATCTTCAGTCTCTTCAGTATCGGACAGGAGTAACCGAACATCACACTCGTCTTCCCTTGCTCGCGCTAACTCTTCTGAGAGAACAAAACCCCTGGCACTGATTTCTTCGAGAACCTTTCTCCGAGATTTGCAATGTGCATATTCTTCAATCTTCTCTCCACGATCAAGGACCCTCTTCAACTCGGCTTCAGCATTGTTAACGTCCTTCAAATGAAGCGTTATCTCCTGATCGACCCTAATACAGTTCAAAATTGCTTCGGTCTGAACATCAACGTTCTCAGCCCTAACCTTTGAAAGTTTGGATTCAAGCTTCACGATCATATCCCCTTAAACTAAAATGTTGCCACGGGCTAAATAGAGATGGACTCCGAGGGCCAAAATTCTAGCCGATGCATCTTTCTCCTATGAAGCTTGGACCTGTTCCCGAGCTCTCAGCTCGGTACAATCATTTCTGATTTGTTCGGCCTCCACCTTTTTCTGCAACTGAGATAGACAAAGAATTAACCTTAGAATATAAAAAGCAAAATGCACACTAAACCAGGGGAGGAAGTTACCTTCTCCATCAAATAGCTTTTGTGATTCAGGCTCCGATACACCTAACATTTCCAGTATGCCAACTCATTTTCCTTCTCTCGCACAGGAGCCTAAGGGATTTGCGCTCATCCAGAGCTTTCTGGAGCCTAGCCCCATGACGAAGCAGCTTGGATCTAAGACTATCGAAGGCCTGCAAAATGAAAAACTCAATAAGAAAAGAAAGACGTGGATTTAGGAGGCCTACGATGAAGCTCACCTCAAAATGAAGTTGGAAGACTTCCTCGAAGACCGAGCCCTTATCTGTCGATCTAGCCCCCTCAGCCCCGAAAAATTGGCCCCAGTCGAAACACGATCGTACGAAGGAACCATGTTTCCAACACCAGTAACCTTGGGCATGATAGGCTCGAGCGATATTGCCATCTCAACGGCCTGACCGCGTATCACCTCGCCACAAGCGCCATCTCCCTGAAAGTGCATTTCTAGCTTATCACTGTCATACTTTGGATCGAACTCCGGCAACCCCTCCTTCTCTTTAGAGGGACATATCCTCGCCTTCAGAGGCTCTCCGATACCTATAACAGCAAGGTTAGTACATAAAAAAGGGAGAATATCTCTCTGAATAAACAAGGGACAAGGGAAAAGCAATATACACATGCATCAAGATGTTTTTCTTCCCACCTGCCCCGAAAAGCAGCTCGCCACCTACACTCATCGCAAGTTGAGTGGGTCGCCAACTTTCGGACCCAACCAGGCAGATCAGGAACTTTGCCTGGCGCCCATGAAATCACTACAGAAAGGAAGGAAATGTGATTACGAGATTAGCTTTCAACATGAACGAATCTGGGAAAGCACAAGATGCTCCATCACGCATATAGTTCCATTCTTCAGGGAATGGTATAAGCTCTACAGGGATAACGTCGGTCGTACGGACCTGGACGAACCGACTGGCCCACTCTCGATCTCTACCTTGATCGTCATCAACAACAAAAGGCGTGGACGAATAGCATCGTAAGGTTAGCAGACCTCGGTGGTGAAAAGGCTGGTACAGCCTCACGAGATGGCTAAGCAGGAATTCAAACCCCGCCTTCTCCGCAAAAAACCTCATCATCAACACGATTTGCCAAAATGATGGGTGTACCTGCGCCAAGGTGACCCGATGCTTTACACAAAAATTGAGCATGACCTTGTCGAGAGGTCCCAGTGTGAAGGGATACGTATATACATTTAGGAACCCATCGGCAGGGTCGGCGATACCTTCGTCCGGGGAAAGAACCTGTAGCGCCACCTCTTACCCCCATCCGTAGTCTCTCCTTACCAACTCAAGGTGCTCTTCCCTTATTAAAGAGGTAGTCTTCAAGATAAACTCTTATGGATCTTGAGCATCGGGAGCGGAACTCTCTCCTATCTGACAAGCGGACCTCAAAGCAGCAGTTGTAGCCATGGCAAGACTAGAGGAACTAAAGTAGGATCCTGCACAAACACCCTGGTACTAAGGTAACGAAGGGCTCGACGCCCAAAATGAAAGGAAATATCTAAAAAGGGAATCTCCCAAGAGGCGGAAGTAACCCTATATATATGCGGGAACAACAATGGTTTGCCTGCCCGAGATATGGCCCGGGAAGTCAATGACTTCGAATGACAGTCCCGAGGCAGTACTCGACCTCGAGGACCTCCATCTACGTAAGGATAAGCTTCAAGAAGCCAACAAACATCATCTCCAGTCCCAAGGCAATACTCGACCTCTAGGACCTCTGTCGACATGAAGCTAGGCTCCATAAAACTTCCAACACCATTATTGGGCCAGAGATAGCAGCTGAACTCGATGGAATCCCCCCATGGGGAGGAACAAGAAATTCGAAGCTTCGTCCAAACGGGCTCAGCCTCAGGGCACCGCCAAGATTTGGGTAATCCATCATTTAAAATCTATCTACATCATCTTAAAAGGGTTATCTTCGACAAGTTCAAGGCAAATATCTAGGCATCCTAAGCCAACTTCACTCAAACACCGCCCTCAAGAACTTCAAGTCTCAAAGTATTATCTCTATGAGACTCGAGGGTCCTGTTGGCCCGGGTCTATCAAATCAATTCGAGCCCGATCCGAGAAACAACAATGTGCTTGAAAGGGAGCCATTTCTATCAAACAAAGCCGAGAAAAATACTCGCGTTCGAGCTGAATGTTGATGATCGGCAGTAGAAGCATACATTCAGGGTCATCGCAAAAATCAAAGGAAATATAGCAAACATCAAAGGTAGAAGTCAAAAAATATCTTTATATTTATGGGAATTTTCTTACAACGGCCCTCGAGGGGGTCCTTACATATGATTACAAAAGCTTACAGAAGGTTTCTACTCAGAGATAAGGAAAAAGGGGGATATGCGAAGAGTAAACCTAGTCTATCCTCGAAGGTTCATCTCCGGTAGCAGTATCCCCAAAGCACCGCCTTCTCGAGCTTGCATCCTCAAAGGAAATACCTTCGATCGCCACCTCCTCTAGGTTCCTAGCTCAATCCTTCAAAATAACATATTCGAGGGAAAAGACAAAGAAGACAAAATAGGGAGGACGAAGAAGAGGCAGAAAAAAGACACATAGCCCGCCGAAGCCAAAGGTTGAAGATCCGGTGGGCCCCAGTCTCGACAGCCGCTTGTGCCATTTTATCCCTTGGGAAAAAACCCAAGGAATGAAGTGCCACACCAGACCAGGGTAGGAGAGTGAGTGACGGTGCAGAATCCGAATGCTTGTCTGAAACAGAAGAAATCGGCCCATATGTATCATCATCTCAAGTCCGTAACAACGGCAATAGCAGCCGTGATAGCAACAGCAGTAGCATCGAGACGGTATAATCTTGTTTGACAGGGAGAAGCTCAGGTAGGAGGCCCCTATATAGCTGATAAGGACGTTGCCAAACAGTTATAGGGTCGTGAACTACAAACATAGCAGTTAACAATAGGAGACGATGGTGTAAAAAAAGCAAAGAGGAACAAATGAATGAAGCAAAGAAGATACTTAGCTGAAGAAATAGCATCAAATTTTGCCCATTTATAAGGAGAAATCACATGGTCTTCAATGTCTTCGAAAGACGGATCGGCAGGCGCAATTAATGCATTCTTGAAAACCACATCGACAGTGGTACTGCCACTTTGAAAAATGAGAATTGACAGTTCATTGAATGGCATTGAAAAGACAAGTCCAAGGGATCTCCCGGTTGTGACAAAGGCTCACGTCATAGGATGCGTCACCGATATGACATCGGCACAGGGAACTTGAAGAGTTGGGCATCAAATTTGTTTCCTCTCACTTCGATCTAGGAAATGCGGAGACTATCTGTGTACGGTAAAATCAGAGAGTCCAATTTCCTGTCTTTTAAGCATTTTGAAAATTGACTCAAAGCCTCGAGGATACAAAGATGTGCTCGAGTCTTCTACCTCGGGGCCCATCGACACCCGGCCTCGGGAGGATATTGATCGGGGCTAAAGCAGAAATAGGAGTTCGCAAGACATGGCTAAATCTGTCATGGCTAAGTCTGGCAAAGCATAACTAGGCTATTTTGAGTCCTACTCAAGGCATCATTTCCAGGTATCCCATCTCCACACCCTTACAACTAGCGGATTCCTTGCCATATAAGTTTTCCCCCTTCTATATAAAGGGAATTTTCACTATTTTGTAAAAAACAGATGTTGCTCCAAAGACTCTACATGAAATATATGATAACTGTCTCTCTTTCTCTCTAAGATACTCTCTCGACACTATTGTTCTATCCTATTATTTTCATACTTGTTTCATATTCATTGCTTCTCATTGGCTATAAAGAGCCTCCTTTAATATTATTGCATCTGTTAGTCCTTTCGCGATTTCCCCTGATAGCTCAAGCCTGACCTCGAGGCCCCAAATCGACCAGCTCGAGGCCCCAAATCGACCAGCTCGAGGCCCCGAACGGCTATCCCTCGATTCAATTACTGCTTTATTTTAGCTCGCATCTCACCCTCAAACGACGCACTCACAGGATCAACTGCTCCACGACTAGCATAAAAATAGATCACGTATTTTTACGGTAAACACAAGACAACTAGAGAATCTCACCTCATAGTCGGTTGCTGACATCTGACCCTACTGGAGTAGCTCAAACTGAAACCCCAACTCTTCCCTCTAAGATGGTGGAATATACCTATCCAGAAAGACATGTGTGAACTAGTCCCAAGTCAAGGGGGGAGAACCTACTGGTCTACCAAGAAGATAGGACAGCTACCAACTATGGGCCTATCCTCTAGCTGAAAGGTGGTAAAGTCCACCCCGTGGGACTCCAATATCCTCATGTTGTGCAATTTGTCCCTGCACAGATCAACAAAGTCCTGGGGGTCCTCATGTCGCTCACCTTCAAATGCAGGAGTATATCCAAGAGCTTCTGCAGCTCGCCAACTGCAGCTTGTCTGGGCTCAGGTATATTAGCTGCCACTAGCTGAGCTCCGCCCACGGGTATTCGGCCCAGGGTCTGATATACAGTAGCTACTTTCCTAGGAGCCTCAGCTAAAGGGGTCTGTGCACCCCCTCCTGCCTGAGATGTGGTTGGGTCCACTGGAAATAAACTAGCCTGAGTTATAGTGTCCATGAACCGTAGCGTACGACCCATGACCTCCTAGAATCCCAGTGTGAACATGAAATCCACTAGGGTTGGCTCTGCTGCTGGAACCTCACCTTGTTCCTCAATAATAGGATCCTCTACTGGATCCACTAGTGGTGTAAAAAGAGCAATACTAGGTCGTCCTCGTCCTCTACCACGAGCCAGAGCCCTCCCTCGGCCTTTGCCTCGGCCTCTAGCAACAGGGGGAGCAACTCCTCTATGTTCTGGTACATCCGTTGTGTGCGTTCTCATCATCTGTGAGAGAATAAGAGAAAGATACTTAGTACAACATCAATTGCAAGATAGGAGATGAAGAAAGAGTAGTTTGCTAACACCCTATAGCCTCTCTAAGATAAGTACGGACGTCTCCGCAATGACCCGTAAAACTCTATTAGGCTTGCTCATAACTCGTGAGATCTACGTGAACCTAGTGCTCTGCTACAATGTTGTCACAATCCAATTTCTCCTATAGGTCGTGATGGTTCCCAACGCCATCGCTAGGCAAACCAACAGTGAACTAACCATGTGATTTCTATTTTTAATAATTTTCTAAGTAATTAAATTATATTCACTAAGAAATTAAGGAGTTGAAAAATATAATAATTAAAATGAAGGCAACTGAGTGGCAATCATAGTGATATAAATACTCCAAAACTATAAAGTCTACTAGTATGTGTGCCAAGACCTGGTGTCATAAGTGTATGAGCAACTAGTAGAATATACAAAACTCTAACTACTGTCTAAAATAAAGTAGACACAATATAAATACAAAAGAGAGACTCTAGGCGCTGGAGAACGGCTTAGGAAGCAACTCACCACTAGGCCTCGGGGTAATGATGGTGCGCGCCGATATAACTGCTAGATGCACCTGTCTCAAATCCTACACGGTTAGTGCAGAAGTGTAGCATGAGTACATAAACAACATGTATCTAGTAAGTATCTAGTCTAACCTTGAAGAAGCAGTGACGAGGGGTCGACATCGACACTTACTATGGGCTAACATAAAATACAGAAATTCTAAATAAGCATTGAGTTATGTAAATAATAATAATAATAACTCGATAACAAGCAATGAATAAATAATTCTTTCACCAATAGTAAATTCCAAGTCAATTTCTATCATTTATTAATTACAACCTCACAAGCCATAAAATAATATCAAGTATAATTTGGCTCCGAGTGTTATTAAGCATGATTTATGCCGAGATCATACCGCCTGATCCAGATAATACGTACACTGTTGAGTTTCGAGTGGCACAAACCATAGATGCATCTATTCTACTGCCGAGGCGTTCGGCCCGCTCCACAAGAAGAGATGATACTTTATGAACATCCGATTTAAAAGCTATTACAAGGCTAATACACAAAGGAGCACAAATTTTATTAACGGTCAAGTGACCCGCCAAAGCTCAAGTAAGGGGAATTCAGTCTCTTACAAATCTTTTATCAAGCTTCAATTTAAATTAGGCACTTTAATTTACAAGTAGGGCACATACATCACAATTATTTCATGATTTAGGTCCTAAACTAGTAGCTACGCACGGACTCCTGTCACCTCGTGCGTACGTAGTCCCCACAATAAGAAGAAAATAATAAATTAAATCACCAATGGGGTAATTCCCTATTACAAAGTTAGGCAAGAGACTTACCTTGTCTCAAAGCTCATTCTCCGGTCACAAATTCGTTTAGAAAACCTTAACTCGATGCCGAACAATCCGAAACTAGTCATATGATACATAAATTAATAAATACATATTTGAAAGTTCACAATTTAACTATTAGAGTAATTACCCAACCCAAATTAGAAGATTCCTAAATTTTATCCCTGGGCCCACATGCCTGGATTCCAGAAATTTTCAAAGATAATTATTACTCATGACCTCACGAACCCAAATATATAATTTTCAAATTCATAAATATTTTTTTGGTTGAATCCCATTTTTATCAAAACCTAGGGTTTTCAACTAAACCCACAATTATCACGATTTTACATGTTAAAACCTACCCATAATCCATATATTAAACTTACATTAGGTAGGAATTACTTACCTTCAATAGCTAGTGAAAACCCCTCTCCAAAATGCTCCAACATCCGCCAAGGAAATGAAAAAGGAGAGGAAATGGCCTAAGTCCCATTTTTAAAACAATTCACTGCCCAGGTATACCTTCTTCGCGATTGTGGAAAAGGCCTTGCAATTGCGAAGGCAAACAGCCCAAGCCTAGAAACGTTTCCTATCGCGAACACGATAGGAGCCTCGCGAACGCGGAGGCTTGCTTGGCCTACCTTATGGGAACATGAGGGCTTCTTCGCGAACGTAAAGAGTAATCTGCTGCCACCCAGCTCAGCCTCCTCTTACCGAATGCGGCTCATATCACCCGAACGCATAGCACAAGTTCCTATCCTCCCCCCCCCCCTATTTTCATTCTTTGCGAACTTGGCCCCTCCCTCGCAAACACGAAGAAGGAAACCAGAACCAGTAGTTGGCAGTGTTTGAACTTAGCTTCCGGTGGTCCGAAACTCACCCGATCCACCAGGGTCCCCGTCCAACTGTACCAACAAGTCTATAAACACAATATTGACCTTATTGAACCCTCAAAACAGGTAAAATAACAACAAAACCTTGAATTTCACCCCAAAACCAAATTGAATCAAATTATGAACTTCAAGTTTCGAATTTGCTCCAAACATGCCAAACCATACTTAGACTACTCGGAATGAAACCAAATTTTGCGTGCAAGTCTTAAATCACCATACAAAACTATTCCCAGTCTCAAAATCCCAATTGGACCTCGATAACACTGAATCCTACTTCAAACCAAATTTAAAAAACTTTAAAACCTTCAATGTGCCAACTTTCAATATCAAGTGCTGAAACGCTCCCGGATTATGTAAAGCTCGATCCGAGCACACACCCAAGCCCAAAATCATCATACAAACCTATTAGAACCGTTAAATCCTAATTCCGAGGTTATTTACTAGAAATGTTTACCCAAGTCAAACTTAACCTTTTAAAGGCACTATTAAGGATCTAAGTTGTCACGTCCCAAACGTGGGGAGGCATGGCTGGCACCAGATGTTGTACTGGCCCGAGAAAACCACTCTATAACTTATTTTATTTTATTTTTTTGCAAAGATGTTCTGTGCAAAATACCATTTCAAATATATATATAACAGTATCAAGGTTGTTAAACTTACGGGGTCTTACAATAACATAGTCACAAATCCTTTATAACCTCGTGAATGGTCTTAATCCCTTCAAGCTCATATGGAGTACTACGACTTATCCTAATATTAAAGTACGGGATGTAACATAAGTATTTTGATTTTAACCCGAACCCTTTTAAGCCCGAACTAACCATCCCCGCAAGTCATAAAATAGTAAATGCACATACGGAGAGTCTAATTTAGGTGAACGGGGATCTAAAAAGTAAAACGACAGGTTGGGCCATTATAGTTTTTTCCTTTTTCAATGTTTACTTCGTTTCCCTTCTTTTTCTTCTTATTTATTCTTCTTTCCTTAATTATATTTTACATTCTTCAACAATGTTTTCACTCTTTCTTGGTCTCATATGGTTATAACACTTTTTCTTTTTCTTTTTCCTCTTATGCTATTTTTTTTACTTCCTTTGATGAGACAAAGTATTCTAACAATATATGTTCTAGCAAATTTAATATTGGACATGTTGTATGACCCAAAATTTAGATTTGGGCTTAAACAATTGAATTTTATCATAAAATTGGGTTAAACTTAGCCAATAATAATATCCCAAAAGATAGACCAAATATTTTTGTAGTTAGATCCCATGTGTGCTATTTGAGCAGCCAAAAATAACGACAATAATGGTATAATCAATGATCTAAGAATATGGAGGAAAGCAATAAATAACAATAAATTACATTTAAGTAAATAAATGAATGTGGGTCACCTGAAAAGGGTGAAATTCCCTAATATTTCTTTTGACAAGGATAGATAATGATAAGCCTATGAATATTCAGATCCTCCTTGGATAGTCGGAGAAATGATAGATAAAGATCTGAGAAAAAGGCAGACTTTGTATATGTATGATAAAGTAAGAATCTTCAAAGAATGTCAATGTATTACTTTTTACAATGAATGTCCAATCCCCTCTATAACTATATATCTTTCTATTTATAAGGTTACATGGGCTATAAAACCCTAAATAGTACAACTAGGAGGAACATTCACTAAAATATTCTCCGGGGGAGCCATATTCCTAAAACTAGTCGTAACTGTTTCAATTAAGGGAGTGCTCATCATCTTCTTCATCCTTTGTTGATCCACCTCGACCTCGTTGATGACATATTATTTTCTCATGGCGTTGACCTTTTGACACCAAATCATTACATCTTGTTGATGACACATGGCAACCTTCAAAGGCTTTCTTAATATCGACTAGGTCCACATATAATTATGGTAATTATTGCCCATACAGTTAGTCCATCTACTTGTTGAGGTCATCCTAATGAGCAAGTTCAATGAGCGGATAACAACATCCATGGTCGTTGTAAAAATAGGCAATGTGGCACTTCGGGGACTGCATATTTCAAAATCTTAATCTTCCCGAGTGATTTATTCGAACTATCTTGTCCAGGAAAAGATATGACAACATTCATAATTCGTCATGATGACGTATGTTTCCGAAGCTTCGCTATTGATTCACCTAGAGTTTTTAATTGGCTCTGTTGTTTCAATTCTGGTGTCAATCATTATGAACCGTTTTGGATTCGCTGCTTTTATCTCTATAAATAGGGTTGTTCCACCATTATTTAAGTTTTACTTTCTTCAAAACAATCTTTGCTTTGCAGAAACTGGTCTAGCTTATCACACCCGAATTTTCTTTGCATGCTGATTTTTAACTTTCCTCCATACTCTCATCTTCCATATCCCAACTTTCCACAAATTTCATAGCTATGTCGAATCTTCCTTCTAATGTTAATAAGGAGGACCAACCCACTCCACTGGCTATCGTGGTTCCCGTTCACGAGGGAGACACCATTTCCACTATTGAAGAAGAGGCTCTTCCTTTAGTGGAGGAGATTATTCCTTGCAATCCCGATGCAAAACCCGATTTGCAGCGGCTACTGGAGGTGGTGACAGAGGTTTTCTGATCAACTGTGACGTCTAAGTGCTTAGCGAAGTTCAAAGATAAACATGGCATCTCTAATCAATTAGATCTCATACATGTGGGCGAGGACACAACGGATACCCATCGCCCAAGATATTGTGCTTTTTACGCATATCCTTTCTCTATTGGTTATTCTCTTCCTCTCCCACCTCTTGTGGAGAAGTTTTACCGTCACTACCGGGTCTTCTCGGACCAGCTCGCCCCTTATGTATATAAGGTGACCAAAATGTTGTCAAAGTTCACCGAGCTGGCTAGCGTCAAGGTCTCAGAGCGGAATCTAATTCATCTTTTCGCACCCTATTTTTACCGTGGCACGATGCTGAATCTATGACACCATGGGGGAAAGTGTTAAGTGGTAAAAATGAATGACAAAGGTAGTCGACAATTTTGGCTCGACATTTTCATTATTAAGACCGAGGCCGTTGTGGCCAATGTCACGGGTTTCCCCGAGGCATGAAGTCACAACCGTAACTATTCGTATTCATCACTTTTAGTTGTTGTCCATTTTGAGACTGCATAATAACCTTCTCTATTTTTTAGCTACTGATCGACCTCTTAAGCTGGTGGTGAACCTTACTGACTGGGTCGGGCGAGTCCTATCTTGTACTATAGGGATACGATACTGGCTAAGCTTCTGGCAAAAATTCAAACCGGTCCTTCCCTCAACATATATTTTCATTCTTCTGGTCAGTTTCGTACTCGTATTGGTTTACGTCATCGTGCTTACTTTTTATTCTTCTTCTAGGTTTCGTCATAGGGGCTTCAAGAAAGAACATGGCGTATGTGCCCTCATTCAGGAGGAGAAGGGTGGCTACGCCTTCCGCCTACCCTCGTCTCATCTATTGCATCTGTATCTCCCTTGTTTTCACTCATCAACGAAGATGATGATGTCTCTCCACGTGACATGGACATGAGGCCCCTCAAAAGGAAGGTCATAGACGTAGGAGGAGGAGTTCCCTCGGTCCGGCTCAATAGACGATGAGTTCATGGTGTAAGAGACTGTGATGATCCATATTAGGGAGGACGCTCAGTTAGAAGAGACCAATATGGGCGTGTTTTCCCGTCCCAAGGAGGAAAAGGCTGCGAAGAAGACATTTGGTAATAGCTTTATGCCTCGTGAGAAGGACTCTTCCTCTTGGGTGACTAGGGATGTTTTTCCTACTAAGGGGGACAAAGGCAAACGTTCCATCAAAGTGGATGATGAATCAGGTTCTGACATGGACACCGAGGATCTTAAAAGGATCGATGCTGGGACTATTCAAATTGAGGTGAGGATGGGGAGGGGGGTTCGAGAACTATTACGATTCCAAAGGATCGTGATCTACTAAAAAACACCAAGGACATGGTCAACTCTCTCGGTCCTCTCTACCCCGAAGCCAAGCCTGTGACGCTCAAAGAACTGACAGATGGTACCTTGTCAAAGAGCATTACCGGCCTTGCCCTTAGGGTAAGTAAAGTCATTCCTCGTTCTTTTTTCTTTGTTTTGACTTGCTTCTAGGATCTAACTTTTGCTTTCCCTTGATTTGTAGACTATTATTCTTGATATTAATAATGTTTGGAGAGAGAGAAGAAATGAAAGAGATTTCCCAGAGGCTGAAGGGAAAGTACCAGGAGTTCTGTGGAAAGTACGGGGATTCCCAGAGACGGATTTATGAAGAGGGCGATGGGTCGGCCATGAGGGAGGAGTTGTAGAAGAAATATGAGGAGTTGATGGTTGCCGTAGAGTGGTTCAGCATTCTCTAGGGAGCGTTGAATAGAAAGAGAAGGAGATCGAGCTGAGCAAGGGCGTCGAGGCCTAATGCAGCAACCTCTAGAGTCAGGTGGTTCAACTTCAAAGTCAGTTGGACAGGTTCCAATTTCAAATGGAAGTTCTTAGGGGGGAGGTCGCCGAAAAGTAGTAGAAGTTCGAGCAGGTGGAGTCCTCCCTACTAGATGCTCGTAGGAATGTTGACATTTTTGAGTTGGCGAATAGGACTATCTGTTCTAAATGAGATAACATTCAATCAGTGATGGAAGCTAAGGATGCCATGCTCGAGGAGAGGATTGGGGAGTTAGGTAAGGAGAACTCTGAGCTGCTTGAGCGAGTTGCTGATCTTGAGGCCAAAAATACCTGATTGCTCGAGCGGCTCTCTAGTATCACACATCTGAGTTTCCTGACATTCCCCGAGAGAGATACGAGGACTGGATCCACGCTAAAGCCTGGTTGGATATGATCCGTGAATTGAACCAGATGAGTTTTATCTTAGCGACGGCCCTCAAGGAGGCTCGAGTTAAACCTCGTGAGGCTCTGCTTTCCTGTGACTATGATCCCACCACGCCTCAGCACAATTGTAAGGAAGACGATAAATAGGGTGTAGATCATCTTGCAGATAGTGCTTGGTATGACTTCGCTTATGATCGAGGTGAGGATGGAGAGGGTGTCGGAGACTAGGGTAGTGATGGCAACTAGATATTCTTCCTTTTTTTTTGGTTTAACTTCTTGTACTTTTTGTTGGCACCTTCAAGTGCCCTTGTAAAGACTCTTTATCTAAACATCAAGGTTGATTTTTGTTTTATACGCGCCTTTCTTATCTTTGTGTGGTTTTTTCTGTACTTGTGTGTTTTTCTTCTGTACTTGTGTGTTTTTCTTCTGTACTTGTATGTTTTGTTTCTGTACTTATGTGTTTTGCTTATGTACTTCATTTTTTCATTGTTATCCTCTAGATTGCGATAGCTGTGGGTCGAGTGATCGTGGGCGGTATCGTCCTTTGTTCGAATCAATGAATGTGCCTCTTAGTTGAGATGCGGCTAAGGGTCAATAGGTTTTATTTTTTATCTAATCGAACATACCTTTGAGTTAAGTGATGGCCGAGGGCCGATAGATATTTTTTGAGCTAGTCGAATGTACCTTTAATTTAGGTTGAGGCCAAGGGATGATAGGTGTTGTTCGAGCTGGTCGAACGTAACTTTGTTAAAGTCGTGGCTGAGAGCCAGTAGGTGTTGTTCGAACTAGTCGAATGTACCTTTGGTTAAGTCATGACCAAGGGCCGGTAAGTTTAGTTCGAGTTGGTCAAACATACCTTTGATTAAGTCATGGCTGAAGGCTGATAGGTATTGTTCGACTGGTCAAACGGACCTTTGATTTAGTCATGGACCAGGGTCGATAGGTGTTATTCAAGACAGTCAAATGTACCTTTGATTTAGTCGTGGCCGAGGGTCGATAGGTGTTGTTCAAGCTAGTCTAATGCACCTTTGATTTAAGTCGAAGTCGAGGTTCAATAGTAATGTTTGAACTTGCTAAACGTACCTTTGATTTAAATCGAGGCCGAGAGCCGATAGGTAATGTTCGAACTGGTCAAAGATATATTTTGGAGAATATTTTTGATCATATGTGCATCTTAATTATTTAAACATCATTTTTTTGATTACATCATTTCTAGTCCCAATATATCTAATACCTTCATTGTTCGACTTGGAGATTCTTGGGGAGTCAGATAATGAAAAATATGTCTGCTCTCATATACTCCAACTCAAAGTGTCCCACTCATCGCATTGTTAAAAACCTCTATGAGAAACCTTATTGGGAGAAAACTCAAGTGAGGGAAAAAAGAGTACGACTTACGGGGCATTTCCTAATTTTTAGAAGTTGAAGTACTTGAGATGGCTGACATTCCAATTTTTTGGTAGGAGCTTCCTTTCCATAGTTTCCAATTAGAACAAACCCTTGTCTTCCTTGCCTATAATTGTATATGGCCTGTCCCAGATGGTGCCCAACTTGCCTTCTCGTGGGTCCCTATTTTCTTGGGTTTTGGCTTTGAGCATGTGTCCCCAATCTTGAGTAGCCGAACCTTTGCCTTTTTGTTGTAGTAGCGCTATTCTTGTTGTTTCTATGTGACCATCCTTATGTATTCCATGTCCCGTCGCTCTTCAACCTCGTCGAGATCTTGTCTCCTATTTTCATCGTTGTCGGTACTGCTTTCATGGGAGTACCTCAGGCTGGGTTCTCTGACTTTGATAGGTATAATTGCTTCCATTACGTAGACTAGAGAATAAGGCATTTCTCCTGTACTCGTCTTCGGGGTTGTTCTGTGCGCCCACAATACTTTTGGGAGTACTTCTGGCCATATACCATTGGTCCCTTCGAGCTTCTTCTTCATGTTGTATAAGATAGCTTTGTTGGAGGCTTCTGCAGTTTGTTGCCAGTTGAGTGGTAGGGAGTTGAAAATATCCTTTTAATGTGCCATTTCTCAAAGAACTCGATGGTTTTCCTCCCCGTGAACTAGGTCCCGTTGTCATAACTTATCTCTTTAGGTAAGCCGAATTGGCAGACAATATTTTCCCATATGAAGGTGATTACCTCTCGCTGAGAAACATGGGAGAATGCCCCTGCTTCTACCCACTTATAGAAATAGTCAATTAAAACTAAAAGGAAGTTTACGTTACCTCGTCCTAGTGGAAGCGGTCCTACGATATCCATTCCCCACTTAATAAATGTCAATAGAGAGGTGATAGAGTGGAGGTGTTCGCCTGCTTGGTGGATTATTGGGGCATATCTTTGACATTGCTCACATTTCTTCACAGATTCTAAGACATCTTTATTCATGGCAGGCCAATAATACCCGGCCCGTATGAGGCACCTGATGAGTGCTCGATCACCGAAATGAGCATCGTAATGACCTTCATGGACTTCCTCGAAAATGCGTTGGGTTTCGTTTGGGACTAAGCATTTTTCCAAGGGGCCTCCATATGTTCTTTTATAAAAGTCGTTCTGAAGGAGGCTATATCTAGCAGTTTGCATTCTTAACTTTTTAGCTTCATTTTTATCAATTAGGAGGGCGTCGTCCTGCTAATAATTAATAATATAATTGTGCGAGTCCCAAAATTAAGTTTACCGATCTTACCTCGATGTGGTCTAATGTCGAGCTGAGGAGATGAACTACACTCTTGTCCCCAATCGTTATGCTTTTGGTGGCGGCGACCAATTTGGCAAGACCTTCTATTTCGATGTTCTGAGTTTGTGGGATTTAGCGAGCTGGCATTCGTCAAAATTGGGCAGTAACCTGCAAATCTTATTATGATACTTCTGCAATATCGGCTCTTTGATTTGGAAATACCCTAGTAACTTGGTTGACTACGAGCTAAGAATCACAATGGAGCTTCAATCGCTTCGCCCTATACATGAGCGCTAGTCTCATTCATGCAATTACGGCCCCATACTTGGCCTTGTTGTTAGTCATATCAAGGCACTTTATGGATTGGAGAATTATTTTTCCAGTGGGAACCTTGAGCAGGAGTTCAAGTCTGGACCCGCATACATTGTACACGCTAACGATGTATAGGAGCCAAAGGTCTTATGTTTGTAGAAAGCTTTAGTGGCTTCTTTTTTATCCTCAGGCATTACATTTACGCAAAAGTCTGCGACAAAATCGGAGAGCACTTGCGACTTTATTATTACGCTAGGCTGATAAGTAATGTCGTGCTCACTTAATTTAATGGCTCACTTAACCAGCCTCCCTGATGTCACACCTCCTTTTTACTACCCTGGAAGGGGGGTATAAGGGAGTTTTTTCAATTTAAGTGACAATCAAAACGGGATTATTATTTAAGATCAGAGTTGCCACTTGGGATAGTTAATGGTGTCCCAAGTCACCGGTTTAGAATCACGAATCGAGGAGATTTGACTATGTTTTAATGTCTGTGAAACATAAAATTGTCTAACCCGGGAGTAGGTGTTAGGCATTCCCAAGTTCCGTGGTTCTAGCACGGTCTCTCTGATCATACTTGGCTCATTAAAATTGTCTAATTACTTATTTTTACACCTATGTGAATTTGCCTTCTTTTCTTAAGAAATTATCATCAAACAGGTCACGCGCATGTGTACCCATTTGTTTGGTGCGTCAAAAATCATGTCACGCGATCATGTCCACAATTAATAACGCTTTATTATTATTAAGACAACTTTGGCCAAAGTTGCGCGAACTCATACTTCGGTTTTGTTTTTAGAATCGTAATTATATCACGTGAACGTGCACACAACCACGATGGTATATTAAACGTGCCTAAAGCAAACTACGAATATCATTTTTACAACACTTAACAAGAGGGCCATAGTGATTTAATTATGAATGGCACACTCTAAAAGAACTATATTTAATTAAAGCGGACTATATTAATAACAATTATTATTATCATTGTTGAGAAAGTTGGTCAAAGTTGCGCGAACACATACTCCGATTTGGTTTTAGAATCGTAATTATGTCACGCGAACGTGAATTTTAAACGTGCCTAAAGGATTTTCTGCGAATATTCATTTTTAATAGCTAAGTTACAATATTTGTGAGGGCCATGGGTGATTTAGTTAAGATGTCACACCTCACTCTATTTTAAAGAAAAAAATTACGTCAATTAGATGACTATAAGGTCCTTGATTAATCTAACTCAAGATTTAGCTTAAACACTAATTGCGAATATGAATTGAGATAAATTAACAAGCTTTTGATTACTTAAGGAAGATTGAACCAGCTGCAGACCAGCTGATGATTTAACGAAAATACATTGGGTTGGGTTCGAAGTTGAGACCGCCACTAAGAACGAAGGGCCAAATACCCCCAGCGATGAGATTGGGCCAATAACATGCCCAACAATACATTAAACTCCACATTACCATCCATTTCTTTAAACATAAGACACAAAGGGGGAAAGGGGTGGGGCTGAAGACTCTTGGGCCTAAAATTGTGCCCAAGTCAAAAGGAAAACCACATTTGGACGATTTGGGCCTCGAAATTGAGCCCAACATTCGAACAAAGTCCAGGATCACACTTAAAGTGATCTTGACCAGGCAATCCATTTAGGCCCACTCCTGGCCCAGTTCATTAATGAAACATACTGGTCTTCTGCATATACTTAAAAGTAAATACATAAATTTGAAAACTACAATTAACTATCAAAAACTGAACATCCTTAAAATAATCGTACAAAATAGATAACTGAAGGAAAATAAGTTTATACAATTTTAATCATAACAACTAAGTAATCTAACTACTCATTGATGAAAAGCTTCAAAAAAACGATCCACCCTTATGCTAAGACAACATACTTCCTCCCAAGATACTTGTGATTCAAAACAGTGCTGGGATTTGCAAGAGTAGCTATAAAGCTAACTTGCAAATCTGCATTTGACTCATTATAGCAGCAGGCAAACAAAGCAAAAAGTCGGTATCGTTGTAACCCTTCATTGGTTTCAACACACAAGGAAAGCTTAACCAAAATTTCCAAATCCTCTTTAATACTATCTCACAGACTCCATTAGTTAATTTACCAAAAACAATAAAATAAGAGCAGGTTTCAGCCTTCACACGGATCATTATAGACTACTTTAAGCATGATGGACCTTCACATTTTAGTCTAAAGCCTGAAAGCAAATTTTAAGCTTAAACATGTAGGAAGAAGAGAAGTCACAGATGATTATCAACCCACATAACAAGAGCCATGCTGATTTTCAAACAATAAATTTGAACCAGATCTATATAAGCCCACCAACATTCATATAAAATCCATTTACTGAACAAATCATTCCATTTCAGAAAAGAAACCACAATACACGAGGAAGGAACTGAAAATGGCACCTTGAATGAGTAACAAACAGGAAACCAACAAATGCAATGTGAAGGAAACTCAGCAGCAATAAATCAACACATTAGTTAGAACCAGTGATGAAAAATCAAGCAAATAGCTTCAAAAACCAACCATTTTTCAGCTTAGAAGACCAGAAAATCCATGGGGTTCCCATGATCTAATTCCTTTGCAAAGTCAACAACCTTATTCGGCTTGTGGTGCCCTGAAGGGTTTTCACCAGCAAACCTCTCTTATTTGTTCATCTCTCAACTTACCATCGCCTTATAGTACACGTGAGGGTTTTCACCAATAAGACTCTCTCATTTTTAATTTTTCTCAGCTTTTCGTTGCCTTACTGTGCCCGTAAGGGTTTTCACCAATAAGAATTTCTCATTCATTCATTTTTCCTATGTAGAACGGAGTGTTGCCCCTGATATGAATCATACATCTAGCTTGCTTGACCTGAAATCCCTCATAGATTGATCGGAAGGTCTTTCTTTGGATCGTGATGTGGGCTTTTGGACATGGTTAGAAAGAAAGGATATCAGAAAGGCTCAAAACAACATGAATGGGTTCAAAATTACAATTTTTGGAATCAGATATTTTACAAAACCACAACTTCTGCCCCAGTTTCTTTGCTTAGGGGCTTTTGAAATTTTATTTTGATGGGACCGAACTGTGAGGCTGCCTACGTATACTTAAAAGGAATTAGGTTGAACATAGTTCAAGACATAGGAATTGCTTTGTTTTTTGTACTTTTCTCTCTTTTTTTCTGTCTCTTTTTTCTTTTCCTTTATTTTTTCCCATTTTTTCTTTCCCTTTTTCTCTTCTCTTTTCCTCCTTTCTCTTCTATTTTTTATTCTATATTTGTATTTCTAAACTCTGTTTCTGATTCCAAAAGAGGGATATGAAAGAAAATAAATAAGGATCAAAAGGGGTAACAAAGGATAAATTGTTTAGATAGCAGAATAAAATGCCTTCATCATTCCAATCTTCAAAGCATGCCAAATACAAACAACACAATTAAACAAACCAAAGAAATCATACATAATATCTTTTGACTGCATCAAAATTGATAGCCATATCCACACATTTCCCTTCTACATCTGTTAAATACAAAGCACCATTGGACAACACTCTCGTTACCACGAACGGCCCTTGCCAATTTGGGCATACTTTCCTTTTGCTTCAACCTGATATGGAAAGATGCGTTTCAATACTAGCTGACCCACTTCAAATTTCCAGGGACGCACCTTCTTGTTGAATGCTCTCGCCATTCTCTTTTGATACAATTGGCCGTGACATACTGCCGCCAGTCTTTTCTCATCAATCAGACTTAATTGCTCCAGTCAAGGTTTGACCCACTTGTCATCATCAATTTCTGCTTTAGCAACAATTCAAAGAGATGGAATCTCAACCTCCACGGGTATCACTACTTCAGTACCATATACCAACAAATAAGGAGTTGCGCCTACTGAAATGCGAACAGTAGTGCGATAACCCAGTAAAGCAAAAGGTAACTTTTCATGCCATTGCCTAGAACCTTGCATCATCTTTCAAAGTATCTTCTTTATGTTCTTGTTGGCCGCCTCAACCACTCCATTTTCCTTGGGACGATACGGAGTGGAGTTTCGATGCATAATCTTGAACTGCTGGCATACTTCCTTCATCAAATTGTTGTTAAGATTAGCACCATTGTCCGTGATAATTACCTTTAGAATTCTGAACCGACAAATGATATTTGAATGAACAAAGTCTACCACTGCTTTCTTTATCACAGATTTGAAAGTCATAGCTTTAACCCACTTAATGAAATAATCGATGGCCACCAGAATGAACATGTGCCCATTGGATGCTACTGGATTAATTGGTCTGATGACATCTATGCCCCACGCAATAAGGGGCCAAGGTACAGACATTATATGCAATTTAGATGGGGGAGAATGGATCAAATCACCGTGCACCTGGTATTGATGACACTTACGCACAAAGCTGATGCAGTCTCGTTCTATGGTGAGCCAATAATAACCTGCTCGAAGAATCTTTTTTGCCAGAACATACCCACTTATATACGGCCCGTAAATTCCGGAATGCACTTCAGTCATGATAGTCATGGCTTGTCTAGCATCTATGCATCTCAACAATCCAAGATCTGGAGTTCTTTTGTACAAAACTCCTCCATTTAAGAAAACTCCACTTGGCAAATGTCAAACTGTTCTCTTTTGATCACCTATGGCTTGTACCGAATATACCCCCATCCTGATGTATTCCCTGATATCATGGAACCACGGCTCACCATCAAGTTCTTCTTCCACCATGTTATAATAAGCATGCTGATCACAAACCCGAATATACAAGTGGTTAATATAAGCCTTATCTAGATGATGTATCATTGACGCCAGAATAGCTAAGGCGTCAGCAACCTCCTTATGGATCCTGGGGATATGCCTGAATTCCACTAATCTAAATTGCTGACAAAGATCTTGCAGACATTATCGATATGGTATGAGCTTCAAATCCCGAGTCTCTTATTCTCCTTTTGAATCTGGTGCACTAACAAATCTGAATCTCCGAAAACTAGCACTTCCTAGACTCCCATGTCCACAGCTAATCTTAATCCCAAAATGGATGCTTCGTACTCAGTGTCACACCTCCTTTTGCGCTACTGCACCCCGCGAAGGGTGTAATAAAGGGAGTTTTTCCAATTAAAGGACAATCGAAACGAGATTTATTATTAAGAGTTGGAATCGCCATTTGAGAGATTTATGGTGTCCCAAGTCACTGGTTTGAATCCCGAATTGAGGAAAAAAAATTGACTCCATATTACAGTCTACGAATCAGAAATCTGGATAAGGAATTCTGTTAACCTGGGAGAAGGTGTTAGGCATTCCCGAGTTTCGTGGTTCTAGCACGGTCACTCAACTGTTATATTTGGCTTAAATTATCTGTTTATATGTTGAACCTATGTGCAAATTTTTAACTCTTTCCCGCTTTTATTATTGTTATTTTTGTAAGAATTGCAACGTCGTGAAAACACATCTCAAACCACGTCACATCAATGTACCCGTGGTTATTGACATATTTTGACTCGGTTGAGATTTGGATTTGGGTCACATAAATGTGCACCCAGGTTTAAGAAGGTAAAAATTATTAAACACGCGCCTAAAGAGTCTAACGCGTTATTATTTTGGGGAAGGCCAGGCAATTCGCTAAAAGGCCCATCCCGAAGTCTAAGTATTTTTTAATATACACATTCATGAGGGCCCCACAATTTGCATTTTTTCTTTAGCGAGGCTCGTCTCATTTTTTATTTAAGGATATCATAAAGCAACTATGGTTTTCTATTTATTTGTCTCTAAAATGAAGAAAAGTCCTAATTAATTACATGACTTAAGGTCAAACAAAATTGAACTTGTGCAGAATTAATTGAAAAGGAATTGGGTCCGAAGCGAAACCCGACCACTAGTTTAAATGGCTGATTAAAGAACTTTGCCAATTTAAGTAAAACACGTTAAACTTATTTGAAACAAACGCACATGTCCCCAATAGCTTGGGATTCAATAATTAGGCAACCTAATGAGAGCTTGAAATTCGACTTAGCAAATTGATACAATATCTGACCAGGTTTAATTCTAAGTTCTAAAGCTCACATCGGTCTATTGATGAATTTCTAAGTATCCCTAAAGGTGATAATTAATCCTGAAGCGCGGATCGAGTTCCCAATTGAGGCGGTTCGATTATAGGGCTTCACTTAACACCACACATAAACCAGAATCAATTGAAACTATTCTTATAACCTTGAAAAACGAATTCTTAAACATTGACATTAAAAGATAACACTACTCACTAACATCTAGGAGCTAGCATTATTTACTAACATAATTTAATGCTATTCAAACTAATGTTATTTACTCAAATGAACTCGCAATTTCAGAATTAGACGTATTAAACAAACATGCTGATTTCCATTTGAGCTATTTGAACCTGTTATGTGACATAGCAACTATTCGAAACTATTCTATAACTACTGGGAATGGATTAACTACACTATATTTCATAACTAGTAATCACAAGCTAAGATTAATTACACCTAAGGGCCATGAAATTCACATGTTCGTCGAAACAGATTCAACAGTTTAGTTCCATCAGTCCACTATATATTAATAAATAGTCTACTACAATTCAAACCATTACATTCGATTATGCAGAAAATATAGTAACTACTGAAACTTCCAATAAAGCTGGACTTCCATTTCAATTCATTTCAGCTACATTCTACATGATGTTGAGATTCAAAGACATGTACCTGAAAATGCTTATAAATGAGGAAGGGAAAGGAGTGATCAGCTCAGCAGATAGCACAGCAACAACAGCAATGCAACAACCAATACAACAATAAACCACAGCAACACAAACAGTCTAGAAAACCCAGTAAAATCAAACCAGAAATACCAACAGCAATACCAACCAAACAGACTCGACAAGGAGATGCAATGAAAACAATGTGTTTTCTGATTTTCTGTTCTTTAAACACTCAAATAAGAACAACTCTCAGGATCCTCACTCTTTTCTGATTTCTAGTAGTAAAAGAAACCCAAACTCTCCAGCTTTTTAGCCTGTTTTTCTTTTTAGCTCTCAATACTCTCTCTAAACCGATTTTCAGGATTTCAAAAACCAGCCCTGATTTTTCGACCAAAAGAAGACCACCCTTTTAGTTGACTGCCTCCCCCTCTATTTATAACCCAAGGACCTTATTATCTCCAGCTAGTAGGAGCACTTAAACTATTAGGAAAACATTCTGCCCATGATATTCTTTGTCCCACATTACCCTATGTCTTGTTTATTTTTGGTTCAAAGTGTGTATGGGCAGCCTTTTTAATTAATTCCATTAGGCATGGGCACATTAAAGTATTCAATTATATTCTCCTAAACCTCCCATGCAATTATCTTCCCCCCCCCCCACTATTGATTAAACAAATGCATTAGTTTAATGTTATACTAATATCTTAATGTTAGACCATTTAAACTAACCATTTCTTCAGGTTTTAACAACCCAAATTACCCCTGTGATTCACTGAAATTACTATCCTACCCAACCCCTTTCAATCTGCACTAAAATCTATCAGCTATAACCAATTCCCTCAATCAAACTCAATCAACAACTTAAACTACTCAGATCAGATCACATAGCAAAGGATCAAGAATTCCCCGATTCTGAGCAAAATGCCATTGAACTACTAAGGTTACGATTGGCACAGATACATGGGAATAAACTAACACAAAGACCTAAATTAAAACCCAAACAATAACAAGTGAACATTGTAACCACACTGAATCTATATGCGACAAAATGATAGACAACAACAGATGAAACAAATTGAACCAAACAATAACACCAAACAAATTACAGGAGTAATCATGGTATATACCAAGCCTTATTTGACACTGACTAATTCGAAGCATTCGACATATCATAACATATGCTAATTGACAAAGAAAACTGGACCAGAAAAAGGTCTAAAGGAGAAGAGAGAAATGAATAAAAGATGATCAGATACAACGAGGCTTAACAGATAAACAACAACAAAAATAGAAAAGAAAAAGAAAGAAAATACCTTAAAATTACAGGCTAACTCCCATCCTCCCCAACTGAAATTCCGACTTGAGTTCTGAAGCCAAAATGGACCTTAATCGAGTGTTCTTGATTGAGAACACTTGAATAAGGTCAATTACGACCTCAAATTCTTTTGGCTCTTAGGTCTCATCCAGTTGGTTTAGCATTCGACAGCTTCCAGCTCGATTCGAGCTGAAACCTCATGGGATTTGGGATGAGGGTAGTCTAGAGGTTAACTGGTGCAACTTTGGGAGGGTTTGGTGATGGCGCCGCCACCGAGGAATTTCGTGGCAGTGCTAAGGTTCATATGGTCAAATGGATATTCGAGACACCTGGGCTTGATTCAAAGGAAGCCGGTGGTGGTTTAGGGATGAGGGAGGCCGGGCGGTCCCTTGGTGTTAATTTGGAATCAATTGGAGGACTTAGGGTTTTGGTCCGATTCTTTGATCTAATATTCGAAGAGCCTGGTTGGGATTCGAAGATGATGGAGTGGAGATTTGGAATGGGGAGGTCGAG
>MU675058.1:34867-83106 GCA_026770625.1 Nicotiana glauca
TATATATATATATATATATATATATATATATATATATATATATATATATATATATATATATATTTTTTTTTTGTATTTTCATTAATTTAACAGACAAACACGTACCGACAAGTGCGCACAAATAAAAGAAAAATAACACGAAATTCACGACAATTGCAAACAAATAAAACTATTTTATTTTTCATTTTTTGGGAGTAATTCTCTTATAGGGCAAAAATCATGTGCTTACAGTTGCCCCTCTTTGTTCGAAAACACGAAGAGTTTTCGTGCAAAGATAAAGTGAGCGACAGATTTTTGCCCGTTTGAGTACTCAGTATGAAGCATTTTTTAAAAATATTTGACTGAACCTCTGCTTCGAAGGTTTCCTACATATCCCTGGCTGAAAGGGAATCAGGTCAATGTAGTTAGGGAAGTTTCGGTAGCTGGAGCTACCGTGAGCTGTGGTTCTATTGTTACTGCTGTTACTGTTGTTGCATGCTGCTGCTACCAACCTCCTTATTACACCAGGCTAGAAGAAAATAAGAAGCTACACTAAATTATAGCCTATGAATTACAAAGAAAATCTTATCTAAATCTCCGTTCTTTCTCTTGTCGCCCTGCTTTCCTGTTGGCTCGTGCTTCGTCGGGTGTCTCTTCTCTTCTGTCTTTACTTGTCGGCATATCTTGATTGCCGAACTTGGACTGTTTATTTCCTTCTTTTGAGCTTCGTCTTTTTCCTTCGAAGCCTGAACTGCTTTCTTCCGATTTCTGAACTTGGATTTATGCTGGGGATTTTGTTGTAACTCTCCGCTTTACTGACAGAAAATTTCAATGTATTCCTCTATTATACGGGCGGGCTCCCGACTTCAAATTCAACTTAAAAATGTATTCCTCTGTTATACGGGCGAGCTCCAGACTTCAACTTGAAACTTGAAATGTATTACTCTGTTATGCGGGCGGGCTCCCGACTTCAACTTGAAATGTATTCCTCTGTTATACGGGCGGGCTCCCGACTTCAACTTGAAACTTGAAATGTATTCCTCTGTTATACGGGCGGGCTCCCAACTTCAACTTGAAACTTGAAATGTATTCCTCTGTTATACAGGCAGGCTCCCGACTTCAACTTCAACTCAAAATGTATTCCTCTATTATACGGGCGGGCTCCCGACTTCAACTTCAACTTCAAAATGTATTCCTCTGTTATACGGGCGGGCTCCCGACTTCAACTTCAACTTTAAAATGTATTCCTCTGTTATACGGGCGGGCTCCCGACTTCAACTTCAACTCAAAAATGTATTCCTCTGTTATACGGGCGGGCTCCCGACTTCAACTTCAACTTAAAAATGTATTCCTCTGTTATACGGGCGGGCTCCCAACTTCAACTTGAAACTTGAAATGTATTCCTCTGTTATACGGGTGGGCTCCCGACTTCAACTTCAACTTAAAATGTATTCCTCTATTATACGGGCGGGCTCCCTACTTCAACTTCAACTTAAAATGTATTCCTCTATTATACGGGCGGGCTCCCGACTTCAACTTGAAACTTGAAATGTATTCCTCTGTTATACGGGCGGGCTCCCGACTTCAACTTCAACTCAAAAATGTATTCCTCTGTTATACGGGTGGGCTCCCAACTTCAACTTGAAACTTGAAATGTATTCCTCTGTTATACGGGCGAGCTCCCGACTTTAACTTCAACTTAAAATGTATTCCTCTGTTATACGGGCGGGCTCCCGACTTCAACTTGAAACTTGAAATGTATTCCTCTGTTATACGGGCGGGCTCCCGACTTCAACTTGAAACTTGAAATGTATTCCTCTGTTATACGGGCGGGCTCCCGACTTCAACTTCAACTTAAAAATGTATTCCTCTATTATACGGGCGGGCTCCTGACTTCAACTTCAACTCAAAAATGTATTCCTCTGTTATACGGGCGGTCTTCCGACTTCAACTTGAAACTTGAAATGTATTCCTCTGTTATACGGGCGGGCTCCCGACTTTAACTTAAACTTAAAATGTATTCCTCTGTTATATGGGCGGGCTCCCGACTTCAACTTCAACTTAAAAATATATTCCTCTGTTATACGGGCGGGCTCCCGACTTCAAATTCAACTTAAAAATATATTCCTCTGTTATACGGGCGGGCTCCCGACTTCAACTTGAAACTTGAAATGTATTCCTCTATTATACGGGCGGGCTCCTGACTTCAACTTCAACTTAAAATGTATTCCTCTTTTCAATACTGCTAGGGATAACACTGGTTCCAAGACCACTTCCCTTAAGACTGGTGTTGTCTTTCTTCTTACCCTAGTGGATACCTGACTTCCAGAAAATTTTCAGAATGAAAGGAAAATTTTCTGCCCCAGTTTGATAATCTTCCTTGTATTATGCCTTTCCGCCATCAATGCCATTTCCTTTACCTGTATCAAATTAAAGAAAATTTGTTAGTTTAAAACGTGGTGAGTGGTTGTGCCACTCCTGCTGGGGGTGGTTTTTCCCTTTCTCCCTTTTTCCATGATCCGCGTTGTCTGGCCATCTTGAAACTTGGTCAATAATATACCTGGGATGCTCCTGCTTCTTGGCGATTCTTTATTCACCGACTTCTCGACTGTTGTACTCCAAACTCTCCTGAAATCTTAGACCAATCCATCATTTGGTCTTACAACGACCTCTTTCTTGTTCTCCCCATACTATCAGTATTTGGTGGGGATGTTGTTATTTGCTGGGGATGATATCCCTTCTAGTCTTAGAACGACATCTTTCGTGTTCCATTACGCTTATCTTCGGCCAGTCCTATCCGAATTTCACTTTGCATCATATTGGAAACTGGTAGTAGTCTCTGAAAATCCTTCTAAAAAATGAACTATCATTGAAAAATCTTTAAACAAAAGAAATGAAAAATGATGACTTCAAGAGATAGAAAAAGAAAAGTCTTTCTGAACAACTGGGGAGAAGAAAAAGGAAAAGAACTTATCTAAACAGTATAACCGATCCCGATGATCAGGTCGTGCATTCTGGATTAACCAACCCAGTCTATTTATATCAATCAACCTTTCTGATGGCCTTACTTTGCATTTCAAAAGGCCCCGTAACCCAACACTTTTGCAGAACCAACATCTTGTTCTGCTTGATGCCTCAACGGATCCTTTCCATAAATCTTATCTTGTTCGCCCCTTTTTAACTCCTCGTCGCCTCATAGTGCCCTTTGAGGGGTTTTCACTAAGAAGACTCTCTCATTTCTCTCAGACTCCCGTCGCCTTATGGTGCCCGTGAAGGTTTTCACCAATAAGACTCTCTCATTTTATTTCTCTCAACTTTCATCGCCTTATGGTGCCTGTGCAGGTTTTCATCGATAAGACTCTCTCATTTTATTCTCTAGCTGGGGATCGGAGTGTTACCTATAAGGCTCTCTCTGCTGGGGATTCTCTTGGCTATCAAATTCTTTTCAACTTATGATCCTCTTCCTGCTGGGGATCAGAGTGTTATTCTCGGCTTCCGTTTGCCCGACTCGGCCCTTCTCGGATACTGATCGGGAGGTCTTTTTTGGATATCAGCTGGGGATTGAAATTCTTGGTATATGGCTTAAAAGAAAAGGGTATCAATAGTTTGAAAATAATTTTGACGGGTAAATTGTTTCAACTCTTGGAATCAAATTTCTTTCTCGAAATTTAAAAACATAACTTCTATCCCAATTTTCTTGTTTGGGGATCTTTCGACTTTTAATTACACTATGACCGAGCCGTGAGGCGCCTACGTATCCTTTTTTGAGGAATCAGGTCGAACGTAGTTCACACTTTTTTTGTTTTTCTTGTTACTTTCTTTGTTTTTTGTTATCCTTTTATTTTCTCTCTTTTTTTTCATTTTCATTGCTGATTCCAAAGAGGGGTATGAAAGAATAAATAAGACTCGAAAGGGGAGACAAAGGTTAAAGTGTTTGGATAGAAGAACAAATTGCCTCCGTCATTTCATTCTCCGATAAATGCCAAGTACAAACAAACAACAATTACAATCAAAGAAATCATACATAATATCTCTTGACTGCATCAGAGTTGATAGCCATGTCGATACATCTTCCTTCGACATCTGTCAAGCATAAAGCGCCATTGGATAATACTCAGGTCACAAGAAAGGGTCCTTTCCAGTTCGAGGCGAACTTGTCCTTTGCTTCGGCCTGATGTGGAAGGATCCGTTTCAACACTTGCTGCCCTACCTCAAATTTCCTAGGACGTACCTTCTTATTGTATGCTCTTGCCATCCTCTTTTGATATAATTGGCCATGACACACTACTGCCAATCTATTTTCATCAATCAAGCTCAATTGCTCCAATCAGGCTTCGACCCATTCATCATCATCAACCTCAGCCTCAACGACAATTCGGAGAGACAAAATTTCAACTTCCGCCGGTATCACTGCCTCAGTTCCGTATACCAACAAGTAAGGAGTTGCACCTACTGAAGTATGAACAGTAGTGCGATAACCCAATAATGCAAATGGTAACTTTTCATGCCATTGTCTGGACCCTTCTACCATCTTCCTCAATATCTTCTTTATATTCTTGTTGGCGGCCTCAACCGCTCCATTCGCCTTGCGATGATACGGGGTAGAATTACGGTGTGTAATCTTGAACTGTTGACATACTTCTTTCATCGAACTACTGTTGAGATTAGCACTATTATCTGTGATGATCACCTTTGGGATCCCAAATCTACAGATGATATGGGAATGAACAAAATCTACCACTGCTTTCTTGGTTACTGACTTGAAAGTTTTAGCCTCGGCCCACTTGTTAAAATAATCAATGGTCACCAGGATGAACCTATGACCGTTGGAAGCTGTTGGCTCAATAGGTCCAATGACATCCATCACCCATGCAACAAAAGGCCAGGGTGCTGACATTGTGTGTAATTCTATTGGCGGAGAATGAATCAGATCTCCGTGAATCTAACAATGATGGCATCTCCGCATGAAACTGATACAATCATGCTCCATAGTGAGCCAATAATACCCTACTCGAAGAATCTTCTTCGCCAATACATATCCGCTCATGTGTGGCCCACAAACTCCAGAATGCACCTCTATCATGACTGTCGTTGCTTGATTAGTGTTTATGCATCTTAGCAATCCCAAATCCGGTGTTCTTTTGTACAACACTCCTCCACTGAGGAAAAATCCATTTGCCAACCGCCGAATGGCTCTCTTCTGATCTCTGGTGGCCTGCTCCGGGTATATTCCCTTCCTGAGGTATTCCTTGACATCATAGAACCATGGCTCGCCATCCATTTCTTCCTCTATCATGTTACAATAAGCATGTTTATCACGAACCTGAATATGCAACGGGTCAACATGAATTTTGTCCGGGTGGTGCAACATTGATGCTAAAGTAGCCAAAGCATCGGCAACCTCATTATGAACTCTTGGGATGTGCCTGAACTCCACTGATCGAAACCGCTTACTCAGATCGTGCAAACATTGTCGATATGGTATGAGTTTCAAGTCCCGTGTTTCCCATTCACCTTGAATCTGATGCACCAGGAGGTCCGAGTCTCCCAAGACCAAGATGTCCTGGACATCCATGTCCACAGCTAACCGTAACCCCAAAATGCATGCTTCATATTCAGCCATGTTGTTGGTACAATAGAAACGTAGTTGAGCCGTAACAGGGTAGTGATGCCCTGTTTCAGAAATAAGTACCGCTCATATTCCAACTCCATTTGCATTTGCAGCTCCATCAAAGAAAAGCTTCCATCCTGGTTCCTCAGTCAATTCCAACTCATCGATATGTATCACTTCTTCATCAGGGAAATACGTCCTCAACGGCTCATATTTTTCATCGACCGGATTCTTGGCCAAGTGATCGGCTAATGCTTGGGCTTTCATTGCCGTCCTCGTCACATAGATGATGTCAAACTCCGTAAGCAGAATCTGCCACTTTGCCAATCTCCCTGTAGGTATGGGCTTCTGGAAAATATACTTCAATGGGTCCAGACAAGATATGAGGTAAGTAGTATAAGATGACAAGTAATGCTTCAACTTCTGTGCCACCCAAGTTAGGGCGCAACATGTCTTCTCAAGTTAAGTGTACTTAACCTCATAAACCATAAATTTCTTGCTGAGGTAATAGATGGCCAGCTCCTTCCTGCTCGTGGTGTCGTGTTTCCCTAGTACACAACCAAATGAATTCTCCAAGACCGTTAGATAAAGAATCAACGGCCTCCTCGGCTCGGGTGGAACCAGCACAGGCGGATTTGATAAGTACCCTTTAATCTGGTCAAATGCCTCCTGAGATTTTTCTGTCCATTCTATTGCAGCATCTTTCTTCAGTAACTGAAAAATGGGTTCACAAATCGCGGTGAGTTGAGCGATAAACCTATTGATATAATTTAACCTTCCCAACAAACTCATCACCTCGGTTTTGTTCTTTGGAGGCGGCAACTCCTAAATGGATTTGATCTTCGACGGGTCTAACTCAATGCATCGCCTGCTGACTATGAATCCCAACAGCTTTCCAGATGGAACACCAAATGCACATTTGGCAGGGTTGAGCTTAATATCGTACTTCCGAAGTCTTTGGAAAAACTTCCTTAGGTCTCTTACGTGATCTGCCTGATGCCTGGATTTTATAATCACATAATCCACGTATACCTCAATTTCTTTGTGTATCATATCATGAAACACAGTAGTCATTGCCCTCATGTACATTGCTCCAGCATTCTTCAAACCAAATGGCATTACCCGATAGCAATAAGTTCCCTACGACATGATGAAAGTCGTCTTCTCTGCATCTTTCTCGTCCATCAAAATCTGATGATACCCAGCATAGCAATCCACAAAAGACCCGATCTCACGTTTGGCACAATTATCGATCAAGATATGGATGTTGGGTAACGGGAAGTTATCCTTTGGGCTTGCTCTATTCAGATTGCGGTAGTTGACACATACCCTGATTTTTCCATCTTTCTTTGGCACTGTCACCACATTAGCCAACCAACTAGGATATCGAGTAACCCGAATAACCTTAGCATTCAGCTGCTTGGTTATTTCTTCCTTAATCTTCACACTCATGTCTATTTTGAACTTCCTCAATTTTTACTTGACTGGAGGGCATGCCGGGGCAGTGGGCAATTTATGAACCACTAAATCGGTGCTCACACCCGGCATGTCATCATATGACCATTCAAAAACATCTTTGAACTCAATAAGTGCTTTGATTAATTCTTCCCTGGTGTTTGGTTTAATGTGGATGCTTATTTTAGTTTCCTGAATATCATCCACATCCCCCAGATTAATTGCTTTCGTGTCATTTAAGTTGGGTTTGGCTTTCTCTTCAAATTGGCTTAACTCTCTGTTAATTTCCTCAAAGGCTTCATCCTCATCGTATTCCGACTATTATCATATTCTATCTCTTGCACTACCAGTTCGGAATTAGATTGATTTTTTAGACTGGGTTGAAGATTCGTCGTGCATGACATGTCATTAAGACCAGTATAAAGAGAACTATTCAGAAAAGGAAAGAAGAAAACAAAATTAAAACAAAATAAAGAGTAAAGAAGAAACTTTCATTGATTGAAATACGGGATAACAAAGTTTCACGCTTTGACGAGTACAAAACGAAAGAAAACTGGATTACAACCCTGGGATAATCCAACTAAACATGAAGGAAACATCAAAGCCTACTACCACGACTCCCTCCGCATGGGAAAAGGAGTAGCCATCCAATTGTTGATCTTGGCCTTAGGCCCCACAAACTGCACGTCTGCCTTGCTGGATCCTTCCCCAACTTCTACCATGTTGACTTCGGAAAATAATCTTTTAAAACCTTCATCCAAATCCCCATTCATACCAATCAGTGGCCCTGTAACCTTGGACAACAACTGCTTTTTTATGCCCGGCCTGACAAAAGATCAGGACAGGCTTGGGATCGGCTTGGGAAGGACCCATGCCCTTTTCTTCATCTTCTTGGCCCGTCGCACATCCGTCGTTGTAGGCTTGAACCCTAACCCAAAGGTATCCAGATTCTTGGGCAAAGAAACCGGCTGAACAATACCTTGAAGATCAGCCCCCAAACCTTTGCTTGGCACAAACCCATTTTTCAGCATCTCCGAGGCTACCATGACAGTTGCAACAGCTATTCTAGGAAGTGGGATGTTTTCACCCTCGGGAACCTTGTCCACTGAAACCGTATCGAAAACCTGGTAAACCCACGGTCCTTTGTCGTCATCAGTCTCTATCAAGGGTATGATGGCATCACTTACGGCGCATGTATTGTCTTTCCAATGCACTACGATCTCTTATCTATCCCACTCGAACTTGACTATCTGATGCAGTGTAGAAGGCACTGCTTTGGCAGCGTGAAGCCATGGTCGCCCCAACAGAAGATTATAGGATACTGCAACGTCTAACACTTGGAACTCCATGGTGAGTTCGACCGGACCAATTGTCAATTCAAGTATGATGTCACCGACTGTGTCTGTACCACCCCCATCGAACCCTCGAACGCAGATGTTGTTCTTGTAAATTCTGTCATTATCGACCTTCAATTTGTTCAAGGTGGACAACGGGCAAATATTGGCACTGGACCCATTATCAATCAGTACTCGAGTGACTACCGAGTCTTCATACTTCAAGGTCAAATAGAGAGCTCTATTATGTTTTGTCCCCTTCACAGGCAATTCATCGTCAGAAAAGGTCACCCGGTTCACCTCAAAAATCTTGTTTGCTATTTTCTCCAAATGGTTCACAGAGATCTTATCCGGCACATGGGCTTCGTTCAAAATTTTCATCAACGCCCAGCGGTGCTCGTCTTAATGGATCAATAATGATAGTAATGAGATCTGTGCCGGGGTCTTCCTCAGCTGCTCCACAATGGAGTAATCCTGCGCTTTCATCTTCTTTAAGAACTCTTCCGCCTCTTCCTCAGTAACTGGCTTCTTTGTTGCTATTGGATTGGTCTGTCTTAACTCTGCGAGAGCAAGCCACATTCCCGAACGAGTTAGACCTTGGGTTTAACACACTTCTTCCATAACCTATTTCCCTTATACATCACTGTCACTTGATTGTAGCTCCACGGCACGGCCTTTTCACTGATTAGTGGCAACTGCAATACTGGCTTGATAACAACCGGTTCTATGTGAGCCCCTTTCACGACTAACACAGGTGTGCTTGATACCCCCTGCATCACTACCCTGATCGGCTCTGGCTTCTTCGCAACAATAGAAGAACTCTTCCCCATCACTACCACTGGCTTGTTGTCTACACTTTCCAACCACACCACCGCCTTTTCACTGGTCGGTTTCTTCTTGGGACTGGCTTCACTGGCCCGAATCATCATCACTGTTTGCGAGGGCTTCTTAAACTCCCCTCCCTTGTGCACTAGTTCGATCATATGGGTCTCATGGTGCGTTGCCAGCGGATTCTGATTGATGTTTGGTGCTTCTGGAGCCTGAACCTCGATCCTGTTTGTATCAATAAGGTCTTGCACTGTAATTTTTAATTTCCAACATTTCTCAGTATCATGTCCGGGGGCCCCCGAACAATATTCACACCTTACTGAATAGTCCAGGTTTTTAGGAAGGGGATCGGGCATTTTAGGCTCAACAGGATTCAACAGGACTAACTGCCTCAATTTGTGGAAGAGAGCGGTATAGGATTCCCCCAGCGGAGTGAGTTTTCTCTGCTTCTGCATTCTCTCATTCCTGAAAGCTTGATTCCCACGGAAACCTGACCCTAGAGTATTTATGTAGATCCTTGGAGGAGGATATGTGTTTTGTGGAGGTGGATACGTATTTTGGGGAGTCGGCACACGCCATTGCGGGTGAGCTGGAGGCTGGGTATATGTTTGGGCTTGATGGACGGAAAATGTGGCTCTGAGTAGTAGGGTTGTGGGGGGTTATATGGAGTGTATGGGTAATTTGGGCTGTGGGGTCTGGGATGGTAGTAGGGTCAAGGACCTCTGGATCTAGGCCAAGTGCCTGCTTCGACTGTTGCGACTTCTTCTCTTTTCTTTTTCCTGAGCACACCTCCCGTGCCACTCTGGATAGCCTGAGTTGTGGCCTTGATCGCTGAATAGATCATTATCTTGTTGGACTTGATAACCTCTTCAATCATACCCCATTTTTACTACCTCATTGAAATATTTACCAACTGACGTCACCAGGTGACCAAAGTAAGTTGGCTCCAAAGTCTGCAAAAAGTAGTCCACCATTTCACCTTCCCTCATTAGCGGATCTACTCTCGCCGCATGTTCCCTCCAACGGAACCCGAACTCTCTGAAGCTTTCTCCAGGTTTCTTCTCAAGTTTCAAAAGTGTGAGACGGTCAGGGACAATGTCAAGATTATATTGGAAATGACCCGTAAATGCTTGCGCCAGGTCGTCCCAGGTGTACCACCTGCTAGGATCCTGCCTCGTGTACCATTCCAGCGCAGATCCGCTCAAACTTTGACCAAAATAAGCTATCAGCAGCTCGTCTTTTCCCCCGGCCACTCTCATCTTACTGCAAAAACCTCGTAGATGTGCCATTGGATCACTGTGCCCCTCGTACAGATCAAAATTTGGCATCTTGAAACCCGCCGGCAATTGAACATCGGGGAAAGGACATAGATCTTTGTAGGCCACACTGACTTGGCCGCCCAACCCATGCATATTCCTGAAGGACTGCTCCAGACTTTTCACTATTCGAAGCACTTCATCCTACTCAGAACTCTTAGCCGGCCTCTCAGTTTCAGCCGGGATCTCAAAGTGAGGATTATAAGTATGTGGCTCGGGTGCATTGAAGGTAGGTTCGGGGGGTAGTATTGGTTATCGTGAGCCTGAAACAGTGGCTCACTGGATGATCTTTGTAGTGTGGCTGGTGGGTGCCACAAAAACAGGGACAGTTGGTGGAGGGGGGTTCTGATTGGGTTGTGGAGCTTGGGGATCATAGGTACTTCTCCCCTGATAGTATTGGTGAAATGGGAAACTGGTTGATAGTCCAGGGGGAGGGTATTCCGGCGTGTGTATCGGTGGGATAGTAGGAGTAGCGGGAGGGACTGGCACTTTTTGCACCCTAGCCTAGGTTAGGTGCATTTCTTTCATCTCTTGTCTCAACTTATCTACTTCCTCCTTCAGCATTTGATTTTCCGTCTTTTCCTCCTCAATACTTTTCTCCGAGTTAGACATGATTTTCGGTATGGGCCCTTTAGATCTTGTCCGGTAATGCTAATCTGCCGGTATGTTCTAACAAGCTAACTGTCTGAAACTCTAAAAAACACAAACTTTGTTAGCGGTTAGGCCTTAATAGATTTGATAACCGCACATTGGCATGAATGCACCTATACAGCTAATTCGTCTCTATTATGCATTTGCTTGACTGCATGTGTCATACCAGCCTTTTTATTTATTCTCCCTGCAAACCCTCTCTCTTTTGTTTTTCTTTCTCTATTATTCTATTTTGTTTTTCCACTCTTTTCCCTTCTCTTTTTCTTTCTTTATTTCAGCTCTTTCCCCTTTTATTTAAATTGTTTATAGGGAATCATGACCGGATCCGATGAGGATTGCCTACGTATCGCAATGCCACGCGAATTAGATCATATCATAGTTCAAAAGGTAATTCCAAACACAATTGTTTTTTGGGGTTTTCAAATTTTCATTAACACTAAATTACAGAAGGACCTAAAAACATACTTCCTAAGACTCTAAGGCTCGGGACATGCCTTTTCTAGGAATTAAAAACAGACTCGAAACAAGCATTCTAAAAAACGAAAATACAGACTCGAAAGGGAAATGCAATCAAGAAAACATCAATGCCTCCAACCCTGCAGCGAGCCTACTTGCTATGTCATCTTGGAGCCGACAGAGTTTTTCCATTATCTACCGGACGAAGATCATTATAGTGGCAAAAAACATGGATCTTGTCATGTCTTCATACTCGCATCACTTCATCGTGATGTAGTTAGCAATATTTTCGACCCTATCTCTTATAATGCCCTTTTCTCGCAGTAGCGATCGATCTGTTGGGATCTAGCCTCTAAGACCTGGGTGGCAGTGTGATTTTGCTTTTACAAGTGGTGTAGATCTGCTTCCAACCGGTCCATTATGGCGTAACAATGTTCACTCTCAGTTTTGAATCTCTTGTCTTGTTTAGCCATTTCACCTTCGAGGTTGCCAATCGTCGTTTCCCAACCCGCGGCCCCTCTTTCATATCTTTCTTTCATCTGTTGAATGAGGGTTGCACGCCCCTCGGCATTTTTAGTTAATCTCTCTTGTGTCTTTGCTAATTTAGACTTAGCTTTCTCAAGGCCATCTTCATAGTCACGCACCTTTTGAGTAAGGCTATAAATGAGACTTTCATCTTTCCCGCTTCGGCCCGGATGCTCAGCTGCTATTTTCAACTGTCGAACCTGGGCCCTGAGAGCCTTATTTTCTTGAACCAGTCTTTTTCTTTCACCCTCGGCCTCTTGTGCCTGCAAACTATTGTTGAAGGTGATATTTCTCAGCTCTTCTCGCAGATCATGGATGGTGGCCCGATATTATCTTTCCTTTTCCCCCCAAGCTAACCTTTCTTGAATTTTGTCATCAAAAGCTTGAATGTGGGGCCTTTTGGTAGGCCTCATAGGTTCGGGATCGGGTTCGGGTACCGGTTCATTATTCACATGAAAGCTCCTCTTAAACCATATGGCATAATCGGGATCAACCTCGCCTTTAGTCGGGTCTGGTATCGAGGTGTTACTTTTTAGATACCGACAACAGTTCCAATCTCTTTGTACTAAAGCCTCGGGGATCGTTACCTCTGGGTGTAGTTCAATGACTTGAGTGCTCAGATCTACCTCTTCAGGTATCACCTGATATCTTCCGAGTTGTCTCAGCACTCTCTGTGGCGCATATGGTTGTATACTTCTTGCTCCCATCAACATCAGGTAGCCTTTCGAAGCAATCATGTAGATGATTTTTGTTATTGGCAGCCACCCTATGGTCCATTCAACTTGATCTGCTCTCAATTTTCTCAAGTAGGAAACCCATGCTTCAAACCCCTCTGGTGGTTTGTAATCTTCCACCCTTTCCTCATATTTCTTGATGAAATTGTTCCCGTCTGAAGCATATCTCATGAAATTAGGATGAGGGCGGAGGTGTTCAATTATCCACATCTGAAGAAGAATGTCGCAGCCTTCGAAAAACTGACCCCCAGATTTGCACAAATTTAATGCCCGGTAAATGTCTGACAGCACTAACGGGACAAGAGTGTGATCTTTTTTGTCGATGAGAACCTGTGCGATCATGGCCATACAAATATCTATTGTACCTTCAGAATTTGGGAACACCATGATTCCCAAGAATGCTACAATGAAAGAAAATCGTCAGTGAATCTCCCATGTGCTTTTGTTCTGTTTGTTACTCAAACCCTTCTCATGTGTTTCAAACCCGGCTGAGTGTCCGAACCTGTAATACAAGAAGTAGAACTTACAACTCCCATTGCTTGCGCGGTCATTGCTCATTTGCTTGCTAATTCTCAAAATATCGAAGAATTTGTGTACTGAGGAAGCCCTGGGAAATATGAGATGTTGCTTTCTTAACTCTTGGCCGAAATCAATGTACCCAGCTATTTCTTCTAGGGTGGGTGCGAGTTCGAAATCCGAGAAACGGAACACATTGTTAATGGGATCCCAAAAGGTCACCAAAGCCTTAATCAAATCTTCCCGTGGCTTGATGTGCATGATGTCTAACAGGGGACCCAACTGTTTTTCACCCAAACTTGGCCATCTTCATCTAGATCATCCCACCAACTACGTAACTATCTGAGCCCTTTCTATGACCATTTGCGAGGGCTCCTGGACGGTATTCATTCATACCTGTGGAGATTTAAGGTTAGGGTTGACTCTAGTAAACTCTTTTTGCAAAAACCAGTTTTCTAAAATCAATGGATAAAGACCCCTTTATTGTTGCATTAACAACAATTGTCGTTTTTGCAAGCGTGCCCCCTTCGCAATTTCTCATGAATTTTGAGGCTGGGGAGGATTACTTCAGAAACTTGTCCGTTCTTTTACGAAAATAGCCTTTCCACTACTGAAAGATACTCTAAGGCTATCTCGGCAAGAACTGTTTAAGTTGATCAAAAATCCAAACGGCATTCATTTGCCTACTAACTCTTTTCCTTATTTTTCAAATTTAAAATAAAAGACCCGGTTTTGAAAACACGGCCTTCCAGCACTTCGGTGACGAAGATTTTAAGGCCATGCGGGCTATCCGACCAAAATCTAAAAATGACCCAAAGGTGGCTGTTTATGCAAAGTCAGCCTTCCTGCGTCCCTTTCGGGAACGTTCGTCTATTTTCGACAAAACGGCATCACCCGACTTATTTATGATTCTTTTTTTCCGAATTAAAATAAAGGACACGGTATTACAAACACGGCCTTTCAGCGCCTCGGGGACGAAGATTTTAAGGATGTGTGGTTCAACGGGTCAAAAATGACCAAAAGTGGCTGTTTGTGCAAAGTCATCCTTCTGGCGTCCCTTTCGGGAACATTCGGCTATATTTGATAAGAACGACATCACCGGACTTATTTATAACAAAAGTTAAAGTTTTGATATTTTTTTGGCTATTTTTGCAAAAGGGGAAATTGGACCCGATGAGAGTTGGCTACGTATCTCACACCCTGTGAGAATCAAACCAGCGTAGTTCGGGCCAAGAAAATAACTAATTTTGAAAACAAAATTTTTTCTTTTTTTTTTCAAATAAATCAAACTAAAAAATAACTCCTCTTTTCTTTTCTTTTTTCTTTTTTTCTTTTTTTTCTTTTTCTCAAAATTTTGGTAGAGTTTCAACGCCATTTGGACATTGGTTTTTTTCTATTTTTTTCTTTCAAAAATAGGTAATTATTTCTCTATACTGCCATTATTATTTTTTGCTCTCTTTTTCAACTTCTTCCCCATGTTCAAAGTCGGTCAGCATGCAAGTCCGAAGCAAATAAATGCATAAAACAAACAAGATGCAGCAAGATGGTCCTTTTCATTACATGTTGCTTGTCCTAGACAAACCCAACCCGTGTGTTGAGTCCCCTAAGTCGAATGCAACATGATGAAAATAAGCGTTCCTACTAGGGATCCGGCATGAAGCTGTGTTTTTCTAGGTTCAAAACTTGGGTTTTTGTTCTAACCTGGCTTACCCAAGCGGACAGCTTGAGCCGAGGAGGGGGTGACGTACCGGGAGCACTAAAGTCTGCTCGGCCTTGTCGCTTTCCCAGCCTCGCTCTATTTGGTAAGATTTCTACAGAAAAAAGTGGGCTACGCGAACGTATGCACCATTTTCAGAAGACTCAGAAGGGGTGGCATAAGAAGACAATTATAAACAATTCAACAATATTAAAGCGGTAAACATATAGCATTTTAGCGCAAAGCCCACACATGTAATAAAAATTGGATAATAAAAAAAGCCAATATAACATTTGTTCTAAGCTCGAATTTTTACCCTTGAACCAGTGGTTCTAGGAATATCGTCCCCAGTGGAATCGCCAGAGCTATCACACCTCCTTTTTCCGCTACTGCACCCTGCGAAGGGTGTAATAAAGGGAGTTTTTCCAATTAAAGGGCAATCGAAACGAGATTTATTATTAAGAGTTGGAATCGCCACTTGAGAGATTTATGGTGTCCCAAGTCGCCGGTTTGAATCCTGAATCGAGGAAAAAAATTGACTCCATATTACAGTCTACGAATCAAAAATCCGGATAAAGAATTCTGTTAACCCGGGAGAAGGTGTTAGGCATTCCCGAGTTCCGTGGTTCTAGCACGGTTGCTCAACTGTTATATTTGTCTTAAATTATCTATTTATATGTTGAACCTATGTGCAAAGTTTTAACTCTTTCCCGCTTTTATTATTGTTATTTTTGTAAGAATTGCAACGTCGTGAAAACACATCTCAAACCACGTCACATCAATGTACCCGTGGTTATTGACATATTTCGACTCGGTTGAGATTTGGATTTGGGTCACATAAATGTGCACCCAGGTTAAAGAAGGTAAAAATTATTAAACACGCGCCTAAAGAGTCTAACTCGTTATTATTTTGGGGAAGGCCGGGAAATTCGCTAAACGGCCCATCCCGAAGTCTAAGTATTTTTTAATATATACATTCATGAGGGCTAACTCTCATCCTCCCCAATTGAAATTCCGACTTGAGTTCTGAAGCCAAAATGGACCTTAATCGAGTGTTCTCGATTGAGAACACTTGACTAAGGTCGATTACAACCTCAAATTCTTTTGGCTCTTAGGTCTCGTCCAGTTGGTTTAGCATTCGACAACTTCCAGCTCGATTCGAGCTGAAACCTCTTGGGATTTGGGATGAGGGTAGTCTAGAGGTTAACTGGTGCAACTTTGGGAGGATTTGGTGATGGCACCGCCACCGGGGAATTTTGTGGCGGCGCTAAGGTTCATGTGGTCAAATGGATATTCGAGACACTTGGGCTTGATTCGAAGGAAGCCAGTGGTGGTTTAGGGATGAGGGAGGTCGGGCGGTCCCTTGGTGTTAATTTGGAATCAATTGGAGGACTTAGGGTTTTGGTCCGATTCTTTGATCTAATATTCATAGAGCCTGGTTGGGATTCAAAAATGATGGATTGGAGATTTGGAATGGGGAGGTCGAGGGGAGGCTGTGGTGTAAAAATGGGGTTGTTTGGATCACCGGAACCGCTGTGAGGCGATTTTCGGTGGGTGGTCAACGGCGGAGTGTGGCGGAGTTACTTGGGGGTCGTCTCTGAGCGTTAGAGACGACGATGGGGGGGGGGGCTTGGAGGGTGTGGGGTGTGAGCTTGGAATATATAGTAGGGGGAGGAATTGATCCTGGCCGTTGGATCAGTTAAGATCAACGGCCTGGATCCATTTATTAAAGAGGAACAGTGTCGTTTAAGTTTAGATGGGACACTGGGTTGACCCGGGGCAAAATGGGTCGGGTGGTAGGGGAGGTTGGTGACTGTTCGATTGAATTACACAAACGGTCAGGATTGAATGGTTCGAAACGACGCTGTATCGCTGATGCTGGAGACGGAATGAACCGTTCGATCTCTCAGATTGATTGAGACCATACGACATCGTTTGGTCCGTCTCTGAGATGGGCTTGTCAATTGGACCGGGTAAAGGGATGGATTAGGCCTGGTATTGATTTAAAATTGGCCCAGTCCGAGTTTTGTACTCTATTTTCATTTTGTTTCTTTTTCTCTTTTTTTCTAGTTTAAAAATCATCAATCCTAGATTAAATCATAAACTCAAAAGTAACTTAAAATACTAATTAACTCTTAATAACAATTATCACACAAAATTAAACACCAACTAAAAAAATAAAATCACATGATTTGGACATTAAATGCTAAAAATGCAAAATACATTATTTTTTCTGATTTTTCCATTTTTGTAAAAACAAACTCCATTACTCCTAATTGTTCAATTAAATCCTAAATGCAAATGCGCTATATATTTTTTTTTTGGTATTTTCATTAATTTAACAGACAAATACGTACCGACAAGTGCGAACAAATAAAAGAAAAATAACACAAAATTCACGACAATTGCAAACAAACAAAACTATTTTATTTTGCATTTTTTGGGAGTAATTCTCATATAGGGCAAAAATCATGTGCTTACACTTAGCCATGTTGTTGGTGCAATATAAATGTAGCTGAGTTGTGACGGGGTAGTGGTGCCCTGTTTTAAAAATGAGCATAGCTCCTATCCCAACACCTTTTATAGTAGTAGCCCCATCAAAGAAGAGTTTCCAACCGGGCTTTTCATCCTGCTCGACCTCATCAATATGAATTACCTCTTCATTAGGAAAGTATGTCTTCAAAGGCTCATATTCTTCATCCACCGGGTTCTCGGCTAAGTGTTTGGCTAAAGCTTGGGCTTTCATCCCCATCCGAGTAACATATACGATGTCAAATTATGTGAGCAAAATCTGCCACTTTATGAGTCTTCCTGTGGGCATAGGCTTCTGAAAGATATACTTTAAAGGATCCAGGCAAGAAGTGAGGTAAGTAGTATAGGATGACAGATAATGCTTCAACTTCTGCGCTACCCAAGTCAGGGCACAACATGTCCTTTCAAGGGGAGTATACTTAACCTCAAAGGATGTGAACTTCTTGGTGAGATAATAGATAGCTTGCTCTTTCCTGCCAGTGATATCATGTTGACCCAATACACAACCAAATGAATTATCTAGGACTGCCAAATAAAGAATCAAAGGTCTCCCAGGTTCCGGCGTGACCAACACAGGTGAGTTTGACAAATACTCTTTGATCTTATCGAATGCTTCCTGGCACTCATCAGTCCATTTGACCATAGAATCCTTCTTTAGCAACTTAAAGATAGGCTCACAAGTTGTCGTGAAGTGGTAAATAAACCTGCTGATGTAGTCCAACCTTCCTAGCAGACTCATCACCTCAGTCTTGTTCTTTGGCGGTGGTAATTCCTAGATAGCTTTTATTTCTGATGGATCCAACTCAATGCCTCGTTGACTGACTATGAATCCCAATATTTTTCCTGACAGAACACCAAATGCATACTTTGTAGGGTTGAGCTTAAGATTGTACCTGCGAAGCCTCTGGAAGAACTTTCTCAGGTCCCTACGTGGTCGGACTACTTCCTGGACTTTATGATTACATCATCCATGTAAACCTCAATCTACTTATGTATCGTGTCATGGAATATGGTAGTCATTGCCCTCATGTAAGTTGCCCCAGTGTTTTTCAAACCAAACAGCATGACCCGGTAGCAATATATTTCCCATGGCATGATAAATGTCGTGCGCATCTTCCTCATCCATTAAGATTTGATGATATCCCCCATAGCAATCCACAAAAGATCCAATTTCATGCTTGGCACAATTATCAATCAAAATGTGGATATTTGGCAATGGGAATTTATCCTTTGGACTTTCTTTGTTGAGGTCACGGTAATTAACACATTGTCTGGTCATACCATCTTTCTTTGGCATAGGCACAACATTAGCTAAGCACATGGGATACCGCGTGACTCGAATGACCTTTGCATCAAGCTGCTTTGTGACTTCTTCTTTGATCTTCACACTCATATCAGTCTTAAACTTCCTTAATTTTTGCTTTCGGGAGGGAAAGTTGGATCAGTTGGCAATTGGTGGACCACCAAATCGGTACTCAAGCCCGACATGTCATCATATGACCATGCAAAAATATCCTTATATTCAAACAGTGCTTTGATTATTTCTTCCCTGATTTGGGGGTGAATATGTACACATATCTTGGTTTCTCTGACATTATCTAGATCTGCTAAATTGATTGCTTCGGTTTCATTCAAATTAGGCTTGGTTTTTTGTCCAAAATGATTTAATTCTTTACTGATTTTCTCAAGTGCCTCATCCTCATCATATTCTATTTCATCATCACTCTCTATTTCTTAGATTGTTATTTCAGAATTAGATTGACTTTTAAGACTTGGCCGAAGATTCCTAATGCATGTCATGTCATTGAAACCAGCATAAAAGAACTGTACAACAAAGAAGAAAAGAAAACAAAAATAAAAACTATCAGGAATGATGGAAAAGGGAAATTGCATTTCATTGGAAATAAAGGATAACAGGGTTTGTACATCAACAAACAAAAAATAAAAATCTTGGTCACAACCTTGGAATAACCCAGATAGAAAGGAAAATAAAGCAAACTACCAAAACTCCTTCCGAGTAGGGAGAGGAGTAGCCTTCCAATTGTTAAGCTTTACTTTTGGCCCGACGAACTGCACATCCGCTTTGCTGGAACCTTCTCCAATTTCCACCATGTTCAAATCATCAAACCACTTCTGGAACCTTTTGATTAACTCATCATCAATGTCAACCACAGGATTTGGAATTGCTGATACTGGGCACCTCATGGAATCATACTTGACAAAGGACCTGGAGAGACGCGAGATAGGCTTTGGAAGTGCCCACGCCTTCTGTTTCAACCTTTTAGCCCTTTCATGTATGTCGTTGTGGGTTTGAATCATAGACCAAACGTATCCAAGTTTGTAGGCAGAGACACTAGCTACACGATACCTTGTAAACAAGCAGCCAGGCCTTTGCCTGGCACAAAACCGTTCTTCAGCATTTCAGACGCCACCATGACATATGCGGAGGCTAACTTTGGAGTTGGAATACATTTCCCTTCAGGAACCTTCTCAACTAGCACTATTTCAAAAACTTGGTAGACCCAAGGCCCCTGATCGCCTTCGGCCTCATAAACGGGATAAAGGCATCATTGTAAGAAACTAAGCTCTCATCACTATGCACAACAATCTCCTGTCTGTCCCACTCAAACTTGACCATCTGGTGCAAAGAGGACAGGACTGCTTTGGCAGTATGTATCTAGGCCCGACCTAACAATAAATTGTAAGAGACGGACACGTCCAGTACCTAGAACTCCATGGTAAAATTGACTGGCCCTATTGTCAGTTCGAACACAATATCTCCAACAAAATCTTTTCCCCTTCCGTTGAAACCTCGAACACATATATTGTTCTTATAGACCCTTTCAGTATCAATTTTCAACTTGAGCAGAGTGGAGAGAGGGCAAATGTTTGCACTAGAACCATTATCTACCAGCACCCTAGTGACCACATAATCTTTATATTTCACTATAAGATAGAGAGCTTTGTTATGTTCGGTACCTTCCATAGGTAACTCGCCATCATAGAAAGTGACCCTGTTCACCTCAAATATCTTGTTGGCAATCTTATCCAAATGGTTTACTGTGATTTTGTCAGGGACTTGAGCTTCGTTCAGAATTTTCATCAGGGCCCAACGATGCTCATCTGAATGGATCAACAATGATAGCAAGGAAATCTGAGCAGGGGTCTTTCTCAACTGTTCCACGATGGATTAATCTTGTACCTTCATTTTTCTCAAAAACTCCTCCACCTCTTCTTCAGTGACTATTTTCTTTACTAGAACTGGATTATCTCTGAGTGTTTTAGCTTTTCTTAACTCTTCCGGGGCAAAGCATCTCCCTGAATGAGTTAATCCTTGAGCCTCATTAACTTCTTCCTTCAATTCCTTCCCCTTATAGGTCACTATCACCCGCTCATAGTTCCATGTGATAGCCTTGGTGTTGATTACCGGCAACTGGGTCACAGGCTTGATGATGACAGGGTTCGTATGGGCACCCTCTACAATTATTATAGGCTTATTTGCCAACCCTGGCATGATCACCTTTGACTTTTCTTGCTTTTCTACAGCATCACTTAGATATCTCTTTTCAACTACCATAGATGGCTTATCAACTGGCATGCTCAATTTGTCTGCTAATCCTCAGCTATCGAAGAAGTGGCTTTTATGACAACTGCATCCTTGACTGACTTAACCTCACTAGACCAGATCATCATGACAGATTGTGAGGGCTTCTTCAGCTCCCCATCCTTGTGTACTATCTCGATCATGTTTTTTTCATCATGGGCTGGCAACAGGTTCTGGTTGATATTGGGTGCTTCTGAAGTTTGGAACACAATCTAGTTTGTGTGTATGAGCTCTTAGATGGCATTTTTCAAGTTCCAACACTTTTTCGTATCATGCCCCAGAGTAGCAGAACAATATGCACAGCTAAGGGAGTAATCCAAATTCTTTGGAGGTGGGTTTGGCAATTTTGACTCAATTGGCCTCAGCATATCCAACTGCCTCAATCTCTGTAATAAACTAGTATAAGACTCCCCCAACAGGGTGAAATTTTTCTTCCGCTGCAACCTCTCATTCCTAAATACTGGCCTGGGCTGGAAACCTGGACCGGCAGGGTTTTGGTAGGTTCGTGGGGGTGGGTAAGCATTTTGTGGAGCTGGGTAGGTGTTCTGTGGGGCTGAGGCACACCATTGTGGGTAAGAAGGAGGTTGAGTGTATGATTGGGCGTGGTGGACAGAATATTGAGGATCTGGTGATAGAAAGTAGTGTTGAGGTGGGTTATATGGGGTTTGGTTGTAGTTTTGGTGATGGGGTTGAGGCTGGGTGTAATGGTGTAGTTCACCCCTCGGACCAAGCCATGATCCTGAATCAATTGTTGGAACATATTCTTTCTTCTTCTATCTGATCACTCCTCAAGTACCATTCTGTATGGCTTGGGTGGTTGCTTTGATTGTCGAATAGTTCATGATTTTGCTTGTTTTAAGACCTTTTTCTACCATACCGCCCATCTTTACTACCTCCTTGAAAGACCTACCTATGGCCGATATTAGATGGCCAAAGTAAGTAGATAATTTTCCTCCATCGGAGGGTTGACTATTGCCACTTGTTCTCTCCAGCGAAAACCATATTCCCTAAAACTTTCTTCTAGTTTCTTCTCTATCTTGGTCAAATACAAACAATCTGGAAATATTTCTATGTTGTATTGGAAGTGCCGCGCAAATGCTTGGGCCAAATCATCCCAGGTATACCATTTGCTGCGATCGTGATGCATGTACCACTCTAATACCGCTCCACTCAGACTCTGGCTGAAGCATGCCATTAACAGCTCATCTCTCCCACCAGCTCCTCTCATTTTACTACAGAATCCCCTCAAGTGGGCCACCGGGTCTCCGTGCCCATCATATAGGTCGAATTTCGGCATCTTGAATCCAACATGCAATTGAACTTCAGGAAATAGACACAAATCTTGTAGGCTATGCTCACCTGGCCTCCCAATTCATGCATGTTTCTGAATGATTTTTCTAGGCTTCTTACCTTCCTGAACATCTCCTCATGTTCAGGGTTTTTAGGCGGTTTCTCGGTCTCAATAGGGAGGTCGAAACGAGGAGTATAAGAGTAATGATCTGGGACCTTGAAAGTAGGCTTTAGGGGATAGTATTGATTGTCTTGGGTCTGGAATAATGGCTCACTAGAGGATCGATGAAGTGTAGCTGGCGGGGGTGCTACAAAAACAGGGGTAGCTAGTGGAGGGGGTATGGGATTGTTTTGGTTGGTGGTGCTTGTGTGGTTTGGGAAGTGGTGCCCTGATAGTGGTGGTAATGGGCGAAGCTTGGTGCATGTTGTGGGGATGAATCAACAGTGGGAGATTCTTGGGATTGAGCTAATGGTGACATAAAAGCAGGGTTGGAAGGGTATGATGGTGGGGGATGCCCTTTCACCCATGCTTGGTATATTTCGGCCATCTGATTTTTCAACTTATGTAGCTCCTCTTTCAGACTAACCTTAGACTCTTCCACCTCTCTCGACCGACCAATAACACTTGCGTCCAGCTCTTGGCCAACCATGATCAACTTGTTTTTAGACCTGGTGTTGTACGGGTGGGTTGCTAGAATGCCGAACAAACTAACCACCTGTTTGTACTTGATTACAACAAGCAAACTTGTTAGCGATTAAAAGCTTAACAGATTAGGCAACCCCACGTTGGGGATGCAATGCACCTAAGCAGTTAACTATTTCTATTATTCATTTGAACGGCTGCTTGTTTAATCCCGGCTTTAACTAATTCTTTTCATTTGCATTTTTCTCTCTCTTTTCATTCCTACCTTTCTTTGCTTGATTCTTGACTTCCTCCTTTTATTCTCGCATTTATTTCCTCTCTTGTTTTGCCATTATTTCTTTCCCCTCAATGTTCTCTCTTTTTCCATTTCATTTTATGGTTATGATCGAATCCTATGAGGATTGCCTACGTATCATTACGCCGCATGAATCAGACCAAGCATAGTTCTGGAGATAAATGTGAAATAAAAGAAGAACACATTTTTGTTTTGTTTTTTTTTCAAACAAGATAGAAATATTCTAATTACAATGACTTCTGTACAAACTTAAACACTTTCAAAAAACTAAAACAAGACTCAAAATGGACTGATAGACTCTAACGAAATTGCAACACAGACTTAAAAAAAATCAAGAATACATAAGTGCTTCCACTGCTGCTCCAGTTGGACTTGTTGTGGGCCTATGCGCCAGGTTTTCTTGGAGACGAAACAAGTCATCCATGATCTGTCGGACAAAAATCATAACTGAAGCGAAGAACATAGATTGGGTCATGTCTTCACACTCGTTGCACTTTATCACAAAGTAGTATGCAATCCTCCTAACCGTTTCCCTGATAATACCCTTCTCTTGTAGCAATCGTCCAATTTGCTGAGATTGGGCCCCCAAAACTTGTTCGGCAGTATGATTTTGCTCTTGAAGATGCTGCAGGTCCTTTTCTAACTGCAACATTAGGGCATTGCAATGTTCCCTTTCTGCTTTGAAATCTCTTGCCTGCTTGGTAATTTTGTTTTCAAGGACATTGACACTTTCCTTCAGACCCACCATTCATTTGTCATACTTTTCTTTCAGTTGTCGGATGAAATTTGCCCGTCCCTCTGAATTCTTGGCTATCTTGGCTTGAGCTTTCACTAATTCCTTTTCGGTCTTTTCCAGGTTAGCCTCATAATCACTCACCTTTCTCCTAATGTCACTTATGAGCTTCTTATCGTGTCTGCTTCTGGCCGAATTTTCAGCGGCGATTTCATTCTTTGAATTTGAGATCGTAATGCTTCATTTTCCTGTGCCAATTTCCTTCTTTCTCCTTCGGATTCTTGCATTTGTAGATAATTATTGTACTCAACGTTTCTCAATTTCTCTTCTAGAGCATGGATGTTCGCTTGATACTTTTTCTCCTTTTCTCCCCAGAACAACATTTCCCTGACTTTATCATCAAAAGTCTGCACATGTGGTATTTTTGTTGGTCTCTCGGGCTCTGGCTCATTGCTTGCACATGACTTTCTTTCGAACCATGCTGCATAATTCGGATTCACTTCCCCTTGGCAACATCTGGTACCTGGTTGCCATTTTTCAAATACCGGCAACTATTCCAATCCTGTTGGACTAAAGCCTCGGGCAACGCGGCTTATGGATGGAGCTCGATGACATGGTTTGTTAGATCTTCATCTTCAAGTACCACCTGATATCTCCCTAGCTGCCTTAAGACCCTCTATGGTGCGTACAGCTGGACACTCCTCAAACCCATTAACATCAAATAAACCTTTGTAGCTGTCATATATATGATTTCTCTCATCGGGAGCCATCCTATAGTCCATTCGACTTGACATGCTTTTAGAGCTTTCAAATGGGAGATCCAAGCTTCAAATCCTTCTTGAGCGTTGTAATCTCTCACCCTTTCCTCATAGCTTTTGATGAAGTTATCTTTGCTTGAACCATAGCTCATGAACTTGGGGTGATTGCGGAGATGCTTGATCAACCACATTTGTAGAAGAACACTGCAGCCCTCGAAGAATTGAGCCCCAAATCATCAATGCCTGGTAAATATCTGCCAGTACTAGAGGAACAAGTGTGTGATCTTTCTTTGTAATAAGGGTTTGTGCAACTCTCGCCATGTGGGTATCTACCGTCCCTTTAGCATTTGGAAAGACTATGATTCCCAGGAACGCAACTATAAGGTCAACCTACGATGAATTTGCCAAATGTTCTTGTTCTATTTGTTGTTCAATCCTTTTTCATGTGTTTCGAACCCGACCGAATGCCCGAATCTAGAATACAGAAATTGAAAGGAACAACATCCATTGTCCACATGAGCCTTCTTCATTTGTTTGCTGATATTAAGAAGACCAAAGAATTTTTGCACTGATGGGGCTCTCGGGAATATCAACTGTTGTTTTCTCAAGTCTCGACCAAAATGGATGTACCCAACTATTTCTTCCAGTGTAGGGGTGAGCTCAAAATCCAAAAAACAAAAGACATTGTGCACATGATCCCAAAAGGTTACCAAAGCTTTGATCAAATCTTCATGTGGTTTGATTTCCAATATATCAGTAAGAGCACCCAACTATTCTTTCACCTAGTCTTGACCATCTTCATCCAAATCATACCACCACATGCGCAACTGCAATTGAGCCTGCTCTATGACTAGTAGTTTCGGGTTGTGGACAATGTTTATCTTGGTACCTGTGAATGGTTAGGGTTAGGGTTGACTCTGATAGATTTTTTAGGAAACAGTTTTCGACTCCCAAAGGAATGAAAGAAAATGACCCCTTTCCCCTTCTACACAAAAGTGGATGCTTTCGTAAATGTGTCCCCTTTTCAATTTCAAATACATTTTGAGGCCGGGGGAAGACACTGAGAAAAATGACCCCATACCGACAGATTTGTTCATTCTCTACAAAATAGCCCTTCGACAATTGAAAATATTCTAAGGCTATCTCGGTGAGAACGGCACTGAAGCTGGGTCGGCTTATTCTTGACTAAAGACCTACCTACGACTTCACTTATTTGGTTAATTTTGCAAAAACAGGCCGAACCCTATGTAGATTGCCTACGTATCCCACATTCGGTGAGAATCAGACATGCGTAGTTCGGGCAGTTTTGACATGATTTTAAAAGAAAACACAACTGAATCATTTTGAAATGACTCTTTTTTGCTTTTTCTTCCTTTTTTTTTCAAATCCCTCTTTTATGGAAAAATTCGACAGAGCTTCGGGATATTTCAAATATCGAGATTTTCAAAATCGGGTTTATTTCCTTTCTATGTCGCTGTTGGTTTTTCCCCTGATTGTCTTTCCTAGCCGGCCAGCATACAAGCCGAAACAAATAAATGTTCACATAGCACGTAAGATGCATCAGGATGGTTTGTTATTTTGGGTACACATGTCCTAGACGGACCCAACCCCTGTGTTGAGTCCCCTAAGTCAAATGCACGTGATGCAAACAAACGTTCCTACTATGGATCCGGCATGAGGTTATTTTCTTCTAGGTTTGAACTTGGGGTTGTGTTCTAGACTAGGTTTACCTAAGTGGACAACTCGAGTCGAGGTGGGGGCAAAAGTCTGCAACAAATTCGGCTAGTGCTTGCAACTTTATTGTTACACTAGGTTGATAAGTAATGTTGTGTTGGCTTAATTGAATAGCTCACTTGACCAGCCTCCCCAATGTCACACCTCCTTTTTACTACCCCCGGAAGGGGGGTATAAGGGAGTTTTTCCAATTTAAGTGACAATTGAAACAGGATTATTATTTAAGATCAAAGTCGCCACTTGGGATAGTTAATGGTGTCCCAAGTCACCGGTTTAGAATCCCGAATCGAGAAGATTTGACTCTGTTTTAAAGTCTGCGAAACACAAAAATTCAGGTAAGGAATTCTGTTAACCTAGGGGAAGGTGTTAGGCATTCCCGAGTTCCGTGGTTCTAGCACAGTCACTTTGATCATACTTGGCTCATTAAAATTGTCTAATTACTTATTTATAAACCTATGTGCATTTGCCTTCTTTAATTAAGAAATTATCTTAAAACGTGTCATGCGCACGTGTGCCCATTTGTTTGGTGTGTCAAAAATTATGTCACGCGAATGTGTCCACAATTAATAATGCTTTATTATTATTAAGAAAGTTTGGCCAAAGTTACGCAAACGCATACTCCGGTTTTGTTTTTACAATCGTAATTATGTCACGCGAACGTGCACACAACCACGATGATATATTAAATGTGCCTAATGCAAACAACGAATATCATTTCTACAACACTTAACAAGAGGGCCATAGTGATTTAGTTAAGAATGGCACACCTTGGTCTAAAAGAACTATATTTAATTAAAGAGGACTATATTAATAACAATTATTATTATTATTATTGAGAAAGCTGGTCAAAGTTGCGCAAACGCATACTCCGATTTGGTTTTAGAATCGTAATTATGTCACACGAACGTGTACACAATCATAATTGTATTTTAAACGTACCTAAAAGCTTTTCTACGAATATTCATTTTAATAGCTAAGTTACAATATTTGTGAGGTCCATGGGTGGTTTAATTAAGATGACACACCTCACTCTATTTTAAAGAAAAGAATTACGTCAATTAGAGGACTATAAGGTCCTTGATTAATCTAACTCAAGATTTAGCTTAAACACTAATTGCGAATATGCATTGAGATAAATTAATGGGATTTTGATTACTTAAGGAAGGTTGAACCAGCTGCATACCAGCTGATGATTTAACGGAAACACATTGGGCTGGGTTTGAAGTTGAGCCCACCACTCAGAATGAAGGGCCAAATACCCCCAGCGATGAGATTGGGCCAATAACATGCCCAACAATACACTGAACTCCACATTACCAGCCATTTCTTTAAACATAAGACACAAAAGAGAAAAATGGTGGGCCTGAAGACTCTTGAGCCTAAAATTGTGCCCAAGTCAAAAGGAAAAACACATCTGGACGATTTGGGCCTCGAAATTGAGCCCAACATTCGAACAAAGTCCAGGGTCACACTTAAAGTGATCTTGACCAGGTCATCCATTTAGGCCCACTCCTGGCCCAGTTCATTAATGAAACATACTGGTCTTCTGAATATACTTAAAAGTAAATACATAAATTTGAAAACTACAATTAACTATAACAAACTGAACATCCTTAAAATAATCGTACAAAATAGATAACTGAAGGAAAATAATTTTATACAGTTTTAATCATAACAACTAAGTAATCTAACTACTCATTGATGAAAAGCTTCAAAAAAATGATCCACCCTTATGCTAAGACAACATACTTACTCCTCGGAGACTTGTGATTCAAAACAGTGCTGGGATTTGCAAGAGTAGCTAAAAAGCTAACTTGCAAATTTGCATTTGACTCATTATAGCAGCAGGCAAACAAAGCAAAAAGTCGGTACCGTTACAACCCTTCATTGGTTTCAACACACAAGGAAAGCTTAACCAAAATGTCCAAATCCCCTTTAATGCTATCTCACAGACTCCATTAGTTAATTTACCAAAAACAATAAAATAAGATCAGGTTTCAGCCTTCACACGGATCACTATAGACTACTTTAAGCATGCTGGACCTTCCCATTCTGGTCTAATGCTTGAAAGCAAATTTTAAGCTTAAACATGTAGGAAGAAGAGAAGTCACAGATGATTATCAACCCACATAACAAGAGTCATGCTGATTTTCGAACAAAAAATTTGAACCAGATCTATACAAGCCCACCAACATTCACATAAAATCCATTTACGGAACAAATCATTCCATTTCAGGAAAGAAACCACAATACACGAGGAAGGAACTGAAAATGGCACCTTGAATGAGTAACAAACAGGAAAATAGAAAATGCAATGTGAAGGAAACTCTGTAGCAATAAATCAACACAGCGGCCAGAACCAGTGATGAAAAATCAAGGAAACAGCTTCACAAACCAACCAATTTTCAGCTTAGAAGACTAGAAAATCCATGGAAGCTTTTTAAAACTCCAAAAGAAAACCAGAAAGACCAGCCAAGTAATGCAGAAAACCTTTTTTATTTTTTAGGGTGTGAAATTCTGATGTGTTTTTTTAATATGATTTTAGTGCAGAGAATGATGCTAAAAATCCCCTTTTGAGAGTGAAGGAAGGGCACTACTTATAGGCCTCAAAAGCCATGTTCCCAAATACCAAATCATGGAAATATTCCCTCGGCCTGAAAAGGCATCTTTCCTAACCAACTTGGACAGCTAGATTCTAAGGCCCCGTGAAATCCCTACTCGAAAACTCGGATCCCGTAGTACCAAGTTAGGATCATGTGTTAGCAATTCATAAATATACTTTGTGGCGAGCTTGCTTGCCGCGGCGTGGACCTTTTTGGATTGAATAATACATTAAAAAGTCAAGAATAAGTTTCCAAAAAAATGCAAGAAATGCGGTCCAGAATGCGGCAGCAAATCAGGTATGCAGACCGCATATCTGTCGCATAGTGAGTTAGAATGTTGGTTAAAATTGAAGTCAACTATGCGGTCGCATAATCGAAATGCGGACCGCATAGTCGTCGCATATTCTTCTTTGAACTTTGTGAGTGTCAGTTCTGCAGTGCACTTTGCGACCGCAGAACGTGAATGCGGATCGCATTCCTGCCACAGACTCGGTCAGAGTGTCCAGTTTTTCGGGAGCATTTTGCGGTCCATTATGCGGACCGCATGTTTACTCTGCGATCACATATTTGACTCAGGGCTCTAATTTTCTAATTTTTAACCCGATCTCCCTATCGATATATCCGGTGTTATAGCTCATTTTAAGAATCTTTCTAAATATTTCTAAAGGGAGAGAGAGGGTTTTTTAGAGAGGGAAATTCTCCCCATCAAAATACTCCATAAGATAGGGCTAAATCCTTGAAGAAAATCAAGTGAAGACCCCTAGATGTCCATCTCAAGAGGTAAGACTTCATCACCACAACTTTTATTTGTTTTATTCTCAGATATAAGGGGTCACTAGTGAGGTGATTCATGGGTATAACAATGGATTCCTTGCATGCATATCAAACCTTAGAGTAGCGGGAGATGGTGAATTAAAGAGGGGTACAAATGATATAAAATGCTCTAAAAAAGGGGGCCTAAGATCACATTGAACCTCTAGGATTTGTCAATATGCTTGAACCAAGCTAGAGTCTCAATCCCATCTCTAATTCTCGATTTAATTTGTAATTCTTACTCAATATATCAAAGTGCTAAGAGTTCCGGAAAGTTATAAAAGAGTAAGGAAAGCTTATTGAGGTATGTATGGCTAAAACCCCCTTTTATTAGAAATTGAACTCCGTTGTCATTTACGAAAGTATGGTAAGAGTTGAATTGGCTAGTGTATTGACTGTTATTATGCCTTAATTGATTTTCATATATCTATATATATTCGTGAAGGGTGTTCCTCAATGTGAATAGTGTACCAATCTCGATAATTAGAGAATGATGAAAAGTACAGTTATGTGTTGAAATACTTGGGCTATAAGCCAACATTGAAACAAAGAATTATTCATGCTAGCTATGTGCCCACTTACCTGTGATTGCAACTTGAATTATCTTTGATATATGTGTCTATGATCACAACTTGTAAAATGAATATTAAAAAGGGAAAACAATGTGATGATGGTGGCCATGAGTGCCCAGGAATTGTTATGATATGTGTGGGATAAAGATTTGAAGGTGTTGACTAATGAGAATGGAGTAATGCCTCCAATGAGGTGACCTAGCCAATCGGGTCGTGATCGGACACCATGCCACACACATGGTGGTAATGTGCTGATATTGAATTCCGGATAAGGAAAATGAAATATTGATTGAGAGTAATGCCTCTAATAAGGTGACCTAGCCAGTCGAGTCGTGACCGGACTCCGCTTGAGATGGCGGTGGTATTGAGAACAGTGGTGAACACGTGACAGAAATGCCCAAATCTATGTTGTGGAAATTGTATGAAAGATAATATGAATTGGTTCTTTGATTTGCACGTATTAATTGCTTGTATCTATTTGATAGTTCTTTCTAGTAAAATGGTGTTTAGTTATACATACTAGTACAATTCAAATGTACTGACGTCCCTTTTGCCAGGGGCGCTACATTCGTATTATGATTATAAGTGGCTCCATAGCGGACAGTGCCGATTGTGTGTAGTGGAGTGTTTTTCTACTCGAAGTCTAGTGAGCCCCTTTTTCTTCCATGGGGCTATATGGTGTATCTTTTGTTATTACAGCTTTCCACCTTTGAGGTATAGTCGGGGCCTTGTTGCCGGCATAGTTATGCTTATATGTTGTATCCTTAGAGGCTCCAAAGACACTAGTGTGAGTTATGTACGGGTGTTCGGGGAGTCCACTATATATATGTTGTAATCCTAAACTTGAGATCTCCATGAACTGTAACTCTAATAGAATCCTTGAAGCTAGCTTATGTACGGTAAATCTTTGTGATATGAAATGAACCAATGATGTAGTATGCACCATGTATCCTCGTCTAAATTAATCAAAGGCATGGGTTCCGTATTCATATTGATTTGGGGTAGAAAGTGTTCGGTAAGGCTTGCTCAGTCGGGTTCACTTGATTGAGCACCGGTCGCGCCTCCCGAGGTTGGGGTGTGACAAACTTGGTATCAGATTGGCTCAGCATATTTGTGCTAACCAAATAGGGACAGCTGCCCCCACTCTGGAAGCTTCCAAATGCAGAAATTATATGAAAAGTCCCTATTTCATTTTCCAACTTAATCCCTAAGTTTTCAATTATCCAATTATCACCCGAAGAGTTCCTAAACATTTACAAACCTAGGTAAACAGAAAACAAACAAACTAATAGCTACAAACGGATTGAGAGCAAACAAAATTCAAAGTTGAAAGGAGTATCTGAAAATCAGTGAATGAACCTAAACCTCTAAAATGAAATCAATTCATAAGGAACTAAGCTAGACAATGAACCCTAAATGGAACTTGCACAAATACTGGAATGATTCTGGAAACTAGAACGGATAAATCTATGCATTATAAAACAAAATTATCGACTAAACATGCTCATACAACCAACAGAAATGCAATTGAACCTTGAGTTACACCTAAATTCTTCTATCATAAACTGAAATTAGAAATTACTATTGGAACAGAATTATTTCATGCATCGAACTAAATTGACCTTAGACTTGTGATGAAATCCTAATCTAAAGCCCTAAATACAAAAATAAAACAAATGACACAAAACCTAAAATGCATCTAAAAAGAATTGAAATTATGATGAGCAAACCAAGAGAAGGAAGAGGAACATAAAAGAGAAAAACAAATAGAATTTAAAGCAAAAGAAAATTACCTATGTTTGTTCCAAACTAGACCCACTATGAACTTGACCAAACTTATCCAGGCAGCAATGAACTTGAACTACTATTAATCGATTGTTCTTGACATGAACAATCGATTAAGGGATGTTTTGGGTTCACTTGACCAATCAATCGACTAGAAAATTAAAAAGGGAGAATTAGGGTTCAACAAATCTGAGATTTAAAATCCGAGGAGTTTGGCTGGCATTTTTGGGCAATAAATAGTGAGACAATGGTGAGGGAAGGCTAGGGGTTACATGATATGAATTTGGGGTCGTTTGGGTGATTTAGGGTTTTGGGGGTTCCGAATTTAGATCTAAAATTTGAGGTGCTTGGTGATGATTTGAAGGAAACAGGTTAGAGATTTGAAAAGGGGGGGGCAGGGAGGTCATAGGGTGTTAGTTTGGTGGCATTTGGAGGTAGTCCGCCCCGTGAGGCGATCTCTGGTCGACTTGCCCGCGGAGGAGATGGCGAAGCGTATGAGGGCGGCTAGGGTTTGGTGTTTCTAAATTTGAGAGACGGAGAGTGAGCCGGGGTCTCAGGGTTTGGGGGTGAACCATTTTAGGAAAGTTAAATACTAAGGGGGTCTTTAGTTCTGGGTCGTTGGATTACCAAAATCCAACAACTGTGATCAAAGACAGGGGAAACGGTATCATTTTTGTTTAGATGGGTTAGCTGGACCGGGTATGGGCATTGGGCTCTGACTTTGGGGTGGGTTTGGGGTGTGTTTGGGGCAAATCTGGGGCAGAAAAATTAAAACAACCCCCCCCCCCCCTATCCAACTCTCTTATTTCCCTTTCTTTTGTTTCCTTTTTTTTTCTTTTAAAAACCTAAACTAAATCCTAAATTAATTTAGATTGTAAAACTAACAAATCTCCTAAAAATTATAAAAATTCCTTGATCCTAAATTAAAGATAAGAGCTATTGTTCTAAAATTAAAGCTAGGAATGCAAAAATGAATCATTTTTGTGTTTTGCATTTTCAATAAAATAAATAATTAACTAATTAACCTTAAAATGTAAAAACCAAACCTAAATGCAATACATAGTATTTTTGGCATTTTTCATGATTTTTAATGGAAATTGAACATGCACAAAAATGCAAACAATTAATAAAATCCTACAAAAATCCTACAAAATGGCAAATAACAGGGAAAAAATCTATTTTCTTGAATTTTGTAGGAGTAATTCATATAAGGCAAAATCACGTGCTCACACTCGATAGCGACATCTCGGGTTTGTGTAATACGCTTTTTAAACGGAAAGTGGTGATGACCGAGATCGGGTGGCACTGAAAATAGGCTCTAAGCTTCGTGAAGCTATGACCAGGGCCAAAGATAATTTCTCTAGGTGAGGTTACCTCATCTCGGTGTCTAAAATTATTTTACTGATATAATAAATTGGAGATTATGTACCTTTGTCTTTTCGAAACAGGACCGCACTTACCGCTACTTTCGATGCGGCGAGGTAAACAAGAGGCGCTCCCTGGTCTTAGGCTTTGAGAGCAAGGGTAGTGATGACAGGTACTCCTTTAATTATTGCAATGTTTGTACACACTCGGAGTCCATTTGAGTTCATTATCCTTTTTAGCAAGCTGAAAAACCTATAACACCTATCGAACGACCGGGAGATAAATCTGGATAGGGCGGCAATTTGATCGGTCAATCTTTGGACTTGCTTCTTAGTGGTCAATTGTTTTGATATCTCGTCGATAGCCCTAATTTGATCTGGGTTGACCTCAATTCCTCACTGTAATACTAAGAAGCCCAAAAATTTCACCCAGGCTATGCCAAATGCATATTTTTCAGGGTTTAATTTCATTTCATACTTTTTGTGTTTGTTGAAGTCTTCCTTCAGGTGGTCGATGTGATCTTATGCCCTTACGGACTTTACCAACATGTCATCGATATATACCTCCATGGTTCTGCCGAGTTGATCTTTGAACGTTTTCCTGACCAACCTTTGATAGGTATCCCCTGTGTTCTTCAACCGAAAGGCGTGACCCTATAGCAATATGTTCCCCTGTGGGTGATGAACGTAGTCCTTTCTTGGTCTTCTTCCTCCATGAGTATTTAGTTGTAACCTGAGTAGGCATCCAGAAAACTTAATAGCTCATGTCTTGTTATTGCATCGATGAGATGGTCGATGTGTGGCAACGAAAATGAATGATTCGGGCATGCTTTGTTCAGGTCTCAGGTCTCTCACATTGGCAATCCATTTGGGGTACTTTGACTCCCTGATAGAGCCATTGGCCAATAACTTCTCTAATTCTTCGTGGACGGACTCATTTATTATGGGGTTGAATTTTAGTTAAGACCTGTCTTACTGGGAGGTAAAAGGGGTCGTCAACAGGTGTATGGAAATTTCATTAGGGTAGCCTGGCATATCTGCATGGCTAAAGGCAAATAAATCAGTGTTAGCTATTAAGAATTGACTAAATGTACTTAGGTCTCGGAGTTTGCAGTTAATATAGGCTTTTTTGCTAAGGTCACTATGATCTAGCTGGACAGGGTCGAGAACTTCTATGGTTGATCTTGCGGCTTTGACCATCTCTGGGTCCATAATGACTTCTTTGGCTTAGAACTGTGGCAACCTCGACCCTGTTGATTGCTATGCTTCTTTTTCCTTATCTTTTTTTTGTTGAGTTTTTGTATCGCCCATGGGAATTCGGTAGTATTACTAGGACGTACGTTGTTCCCCTCATATTCTGAATATTCCCTAAGGTGTCAGGAACTTGATCACTTGGTATGAGCAAGAGCGGACGGCTCTCATAGGGTGCACCCATGATCGTCCCCAATGGCCTTGTATGTGGTGCCCTGGTCCATGATATGGAATGTTGTCTCTAGAGTTACCCCACTAACGAGAACGAGGAGTGTAATCTCTCTGGAAGTCTGCTTAACTACATTATTAAAACCAGTTAGTGTAATGTAGCGTGACACTATTTTATCCTCGAGTATCATCTGTGAGAGGACTCAGGGATGGATGATGCACGCCCTACTTCCATCATCTACCATAATTCTATTAACTTCAGCGTCAAATTCATAAAGTAATGACAAGTGCATCTTTGTGAGGGGTAGTCAAACTGTCAGCATCTGACTCATCAAATATGATACTTTTTTCGAGTTCGTTATACTATTTGTGGGTGATTGATCTTTTGGGCTTGTGGGTGGCAGTGAATTTGTTGTCGATAGAAGCATCATCACTACCACTAATAATCATATTGATGGTACGAGTTGGGGCTTTGGTGGGCCTGGACATTCTCGACCCACTACTAAAGCGCTCCTGCATTTGTCGCTGAGTAGTTCCTTGAGATGCCTGCAGCAAGTTTTATACTTCTAGTCTTAGAGCGATGCAATGTTCTATTTTATGTCTACGTTCTTAGTGGAACTAGCAGAGGGTGTCAGATTTCTTGGTGCTTAGGCGGACCTCATCTTTGGTGGCCATTTTACCTTTGTTCCGAGCTTCTCAAGAGCATAGACCACTTATGTAGGTGACACACAAAAGTTGTGACCAGATAGTAAGGGGCATATCTCTATCATTCTTGGGAGTGCCTGATCTAGACGTAGATAGGTTGTCTTCATAACGGAAGAAGGGGACAGGTGTCCTAACATAGGTTGGTGTCATTTTATGCCTGGCCGCAATGAGGGATGGTCTCTCCTTAGGTTATCCCTACGTTCTTTCCTGGGCTCGAATTGTACCGAGGTGAGTTGTCGAGTTGGTCCATTAAGGTCATCGTCATCTGCTTGGACTTCGGCACAGTAGGCATTATAGATTTCGTCCAAAGTGGCTGGTGGGTATTTCATTAACCGACTCAATAATTTTCTGGTCACCCTCTAACCCTCTCCACTCAACCTATTCAGAAAAGATACCACAGCCATCCATTCAGAGACGTTTGGCAAGGCCATCCACACCCTATTCAATCCGGCGAGGAAGTCCCTCAATCTCTATCCTGGGGATTGTTTGATTGCGAAGATATCGTTCACCCTTGTTTCCGCTTTCTTGGCACTGGCATGTGTTGTTATGAACTTATTGGCCATCTCTACGAATATTTCTATGGAATAAGCTAGCAGTTATGAGTATCACGTCAAAGCCCCTCCAGTGAGAGCTTCACCAAACTTTTTCAGCAAGATAGAGGGCACCTGCTCTTTGGTGAGATCATTTCCTTTCACGGAGGTGACGTTGTGGGTTATATGATCTTCAAGATCAGTTGACCCATCGTAAATTCTGAGATATGGGGGCATTTTAAATGTCTTTGGTATGGCATGTGTAGTCGCTTCTTCCATGTACTGTTGTTCCACAAATCTATCGCGTCTCTTTTTGGTAACAATTTAAGAGCACCTGATATTTTGTCTACCCATTCCTGGTGCTCGTTCATTTGATCCCAGAGCACCATGTTATCGTTTTTCATTTCTTCCATTCTTTTCAGCATGGCGGCAAGGACATCGCCTCTTGCACTGTTAGTAATAGTGTGAGTGTTACCTGATGTCGGAGGGTTTGGTTGGTCGTCCTGTTTGTTTCTGTGTTGTGCTGCATGGACTCTCGTGGTTCCTATGGTCGTGCATGGGTCTTGCTAACTATCAGGTAGCCATGCTTCAAGAAGCTTTTTCATAACGGGTTGCGCCCCCTCTCCTGTGGACATGGAGGCCCCTTTCCCGTTTGGTTTTGTTGTGCTGCAGAAAGGTGCGTGCGATCTCTCTCGTCTGGAAAAGGTCGTGGGTGTTACCTTCTCATCATGGGTATCATAGCCTTTGTTGATGGCACTCATGAGGTTGAGGGGAACATTATTTTCTGCCTTCATTATGTTTCCTTGGTTACCTGCCATGGATATTTTCGTTGGCATAGATAAAAAAAAAATATAAGTTTTGTGATTCGTTAGATTAACAAGTCACGCAAGTTATGGATCTAATGGAAACTAAAAAGTTGGTTGAGAATATTCCCACATACGGCACCAAACTGTATGACCCAAAATTTAGATCTAGGCTTATACAATCGAATTTTATAATAAAGTTAGATTAATCTTAGCCAATGTTAATATCCAAAAGATAGACCAAATATTTTTGTAGTAAGATCACGTGTGCTTTTGAGCAGCAATATATAACGACAATCATGGTGTAATAAATAATCCAAGAATATGGAAGAAAGCAATAAATAACAATAAATGATATTTTAAATAAATAGATGAGGGTCACCCGAAAAGGGTGAGATTCCCTAATATTTCTTCTGACTAGGATAGATAATGATAAGCCTTTGAATATTAGGATCCTCTTTGGATCGTGGGAGAATGGATAGATAAAATTATGGGGAAAATGTGGACTTTGTATGTGTATGATAAAGTAAGAATTTTCAGAGAATGTCAATGTATTATTTTTTACAATGAATGTCAAATCCCCTCTATAACTCTATATATTTCTATTTAAGGGTACATGGTTCACATAATCCTAAATAGTACAACTGGGAGGAATATTCACGGCAATATTCTCTAAGGGACCATATTCCTAAAACTAGTCGTCACTGTTTTAATAAAGGAAGTGCTTGTCCTAATCTTCTTCCTCTGTTGAGCCACCTCGACCTCGTTGACGACATGTTGTTTTCTCGTGATGTCGACCTTTTGAAATAAAATTATTACATCTTCTAACGACACGTGGCAACCTTCGAAGGCTTTCTTAATGTCAATTAGATCCACATATAATTATGGTGATTTTAGCCCATATGCATATATTGTCATAGGTTTTAATATATTTATTTAAGGTGTAAATTGTGAGAATAAAATGATAAAAAAATTAAGATCGTCATTTAATGATTATACTCCCTCCGTTTCATATTGTTTGAGCTACTTTTCTTTTCAGTCTGTTCCAAAATAAGTGACACATTTCTAAATTTGGCAATAATTCAACTTTAAACTCTTCATTTTACCCATTTTGCCCTTAATGAGAAGTTTTTATAGTCACACAAATGGCATGGCCCCATAAACCTTTTGTCCCTTCTTCTTTTAAGACAACAAGTTTCACGAGTCTTCTTTTTTTTCTTAAATTTATTGCTGAGTCAAACTAGCTCAAACAATATGAAACGGAGTGAGTATTAGTTATTCCAAATAATAAAGACAAAAAAGGATCGATTCTCCTCACTAGCAGCCTCCTCAGTCAGAGCTCGTAGTAACAAACTTGCCTAGTACGGTTCACATCTCATGTATGGTTTGCGAGCTATTACACAATGAGCAGGTTACTCAAGGCGCGCCCGAGGGATAGCGGATGTGAATTTTCTTGAAAATTTTAAAAAAAAAAATAAAGATAGAAATTTCAAGAGTAGCAATACTTATTTTCGTTCGGTAATAATTAAACATGGTTTATCTATGGACCAAAAATTTGAAAATTGAGCCGAATTAACTGAATTGAACTCAATTCATTAGCGGTAAATTTACACTAAAAGCAATGGCACCTATAATCTTCAAATCCCGGTTCTAAGAGTCCCGGAGATAATTAATGTTTTATGATGGAATTTGAACTTTTACCAACTGGATTCGCTAAACACCTACTTTCTTACACCTATTTTCTTACAGTGTAGGGTGGCGATTATGCATTTAAAAAAGGAGGATAGGTTGGCTACGATGATTTGAAATATAAAAGGAGAGGGGCGGCTGGTTTATTATTGTTTCTGATTTTGCAGGAAGGAGAAGTGATGGGTGAGTTGCAGTTGAAGATTTTGTTTCACTTAAGAGTGATGTAATACTTGTGTCCATTGATGTTGTCTTGATGGACGGTGGAAATTTAGTCAAAAAGTTCATGTGAAATAAAAATAATTCCTTGATTTATTTGTTGACAGCTTAGGATATTTGAATATTGCCTAGGATAATTTCTTAAAAATTAAAAATTCATAATTATAATTAACCAAATTAAAAATACAAAAGGAAAAATATATCTGTCAATATTTAAAAGAAATTTAGCCAAAGTATGGAAATGAATTAGTTTAACTTTTCGTTAGGGCTTGTTCGGAAAGTCATCTATGTATATGGCCAAAATCGGAGAGTTCGACTTTGGGCTACTGTGGCACCCCACGCCCGACTTCGAGGAGCTCGAAGTGGGATTTGAAGGCAGATCCCGAGGTGCTTCCCTCGATGGGGGGTGTATCGAAGGTCAATCTCGAAGCAGCTCATGTCGGTGATCATCATGGAAAGGCAGGAAACCACTGAAGGCACGCGATAAGGACTGACAGAGTCTGCAAGAATAGTACAATCCGTATTAAGCCGTTATACAGATGTACTAGTAGCATTTCTTCATCATTTATTAGACATGTACTGTGTTGGATTCACCCCACCTATATAAAAGGGGGACCCTTGTAATTTTATAAGGATAATATATTGAATAACAAAAAACATTCTCTCCTTTCTTTGCAAAAATAATTGCTCTTCACATTTATTGATCATTCTTTCTTTGTTCCTTCATTGTTCTTCATTTATTGCTTATTATTAGCCGTAAAAGACCTTCTTAGAGGCTTTCATTATCAACTGCTCTAAATAGGCCTCAAAGCCCCTGCCCCGACCAGCTCGAGACTCGGTTTTGTGACAATTTTGGGTTGCTTTCCTTGTTCTCTTCATTTATATTTAGCATCTATTTCCTAATAACTAGTATTAGAACAAATCATGTATTTTCAGAACCACAAAATCATGTATAATTGTCATTACCATTTTTAAGGTAAACAGTTTAGCGCCCACCGTGGAGCTAAAAATAATAGTGATTGTTTTGGTGCTAGTTTTCTGAAAACACAAGTTATTCTTCACGCTTTTTATTGTCCAAGAATCTCTGACTTCAGGTCAAAATGTCTAACTCAGAAAATGCACACGAAAGCAACGGTATTGGGTTTCAGGGAGAAAACGGTGCAGACGCCTGTGTACCACCGCAAAAGCTAGGTGTAGCATCAGCAGATGCCGGTGTACCACCGCAAAACCCAAGGGAGGCACTAGCACAAATCCCCATCGACGTGAGCTAATGCAATGCCATGCATATCGACGTACGCGGGGAAGAAAGAGACGTTAGTCTTCAAGTCATTTTGAGATGTTGCAAGTGCAACAAGTGGCTATTGCTCAGCTACAAACTCAATAAAAACTCTAAGCACATGAGCACCGGAAACGGCTCCTCGAGTCGAGCAGGCACCAGAAAGATCGAGTAACAACGGGTCAGCAATAGACCCTGCTATTATGAAGCTGCTCGAGGACCTCGCCAAAAGGATTGAATCAACAGAAAAGAAGATGGAGGATAACGATAAAAAGATGGAGACTTATAACTCAAGGGTCGATCATATCCCGGACACACCTCCGATTCTGAAGGGTGTAGATTCAAAGAAGTTCGTGTAGAAACCATTCCCATCAAGTGCAGCTCTGAAGCCTATCCCGAAGAAATTCAGAATGCCCGATGTCCCGGAGTATAACGGGACCACAGACCCTAATGAGCATGTCACCGCTTATACTTGTGTTGTAACAGGGAATGACTTAAAGGACGACGAGATTGAATCTGTCATGCTGAAGAAATTTGGAGAGACACTGTTGAAGGGAGCCATGATGTGGTACCACAACCTACCCATGAACTCGATAGATTTATTTGCCGTGTTGGCAGACTCTTTTGTAAGGGCACACGTCGGTGCTGTGAGCACGTGATTTTTGCTTCACGAAAACTACTCCAAAAGAAATCAAAAATAAAATAAATTTCCTCTGTGTACAATTTTGAGAATTTTCTTGACACTTTTTGGATAATTATTTGTGTTTTGCCCGTAAATATTTATCTTGTTTTAATTAATGAAAAATACAAAAAAATTATGTTGCATGCACATTTAGGATTTAATTGTGCACTTAGGAATTAACTGAACCATGTTTTGTTTTTAAAAGAAAGAAAATCACAAAAAAAAATGTATTTGCTGTATTTTTGTCATTTAATGTACAAATGTGTGTTTTAGTTTTAATTAATGTTTAACCTTGTGTGTTAATTATTATTAAGGATTAATTAATATCTTTTAAGTTAATTTTGATTTTTGCAAATTAATATAGGAATTTTGGTAATTAGGAATTAAAAAAGAAAATGAAAGAAAAAAGGAAGAATAATTGAAATATAGAACAAATCGGACTGGGCCATCATTTTTCTAAACCATGATCAGGCCCAAAATCGACCCAGGTCCGGTCCATCTCCAGATTGTCCAAATGGCGCCGTTTTGGTCATATTTGATCTGGGCCGTTGATCTCAAATTGATCAACGGCCAAGATCAACCCTCTCCTATCCATTCTCTTACCCGACCTGTTACCCGGTTCCCACCGACCCCCCAACTTAGACCAAACAGCGTCGTTTCTCTTTGGTAAAATGATCCAGGCCGTTGATCGTGGTTGATCCCACGGCTAGGATCAAACATCCACTCTACTATATAAATCTAAAATCATTACCCACCCCCCTCCCCCATTGCCAAACCCCTTCGTCTCTCTCAGTTACCTCAGAGACGCCCCCATGAAACCCTAGCGTCGCCCCCACTTACCTCTGCCGTAAACCCGGCGGCCGGAGGTCCAATGGCCGGAGGTCCAACAGCCACCATCTTCACACCCCTGAACCACCATGCCCTCCTCTTGCCAAATCCACCCTCCATTATCCTCGAATCATCACCGTCTTCTTTGAATATCAGATCGAAGAATCAGTCTAGAACCCTAGTTCGTCTAACTAACCCCAAATCAACACCCCTAAGCCATCTGACCACCCTGGTTACGAATCTGTTAACCGCTGGCCTCGAATCATTCTCCATCGTCTCGAATCTTCATTTGAAGATTCGAGCAAAACCTTAGCTTACCATAACCAAGCCCAAACTCATACCAGACCTCCCCCTGACCTCCCTCACACCCTAAATGCCTTTGGTTCCGGTCGAATCTGGCTAGAAACACTCGAACCCCAAATCGAACCTCAAGAACCCTAAAAGACCCAAATCTGGAATCTGTTCAAAATAATGAGGTTTTGGGTGTTCAATGGACCTTAGTCGAAGTGTTCTCAGTTGAGAACACTTGATTAAGGTGTGTTCGACCTCAAAAGGTTCGAGTCCGAGTGCAAATCGAGTTTGTCTCTGTCTGAGTTTCTCTGAGGTATTTTCCCTTCCCTTTGTTCTATTTCTGTTCTATTAATATTTGTTTGTGTGCTTAGTTTAGTTTTAATTAATTTTTCAATTTCGTATCAATTGTTATGTCCATCTCCAACCAGACCTTTTATTTGGTTGAATGTTATTCTGTCCATTGTTAAGTATGTGTTGAGCTATATAATCGATTTGAAATGTCGTCGAATAGTTAGTTTTATAAGTTCCCTGTTTTGTCCAAAGTCATTGGAATCACCTTGTTAGTCTATTTAATCTGTGTTTTGTTGTTAATTGTATCTGTCGTGATCTGTGTGATCGATTGAATTCATGTCATCAATTAGTTTCTCATGTTAGAATGCTAGAATAACATGGCAATAATTAGGTTCATGCTAGTAGCTTTGCTTCCTCCTGTTCTAATTTTGTGATTAAGAACAAGCCTGCTAATTGCTTGAACATGTAATTGATCTTCAATTCTGCTTGCATTATCAACTCATTCCATCTGATTGATACCCCTCTTTTTGATTTGATCTAGTCTCCTGCATTGAATCTGTGTGAATTTGGTACTAGGATGTTGGTTTATAGCTGTAACATTTGAATGAGCAACTAGGAGATAGTTAGAAATCAGTCTTGGTCAATTGTTGGGTTTGAACTTATATAGGTTTAATAACATGCTAACAGGCTTAGGGTAATACAGTAATTTTTAAGGGTTTAAAGGGGTAAATTGGGGATTTTACAGGCCTGCAAGTAGTTTGAACTTAAGGGTCTATCAAGTGGTAATAAATATCATTAGTTTAAAAGCAATGGGGGACCAAACATAATAGTATGGGATTTAATTAATACCCCATGACTCTTGATTGAAACAAGAGGGGACAAAACATATAAGTGTGGGGAACAAAATAACTTAGAAGAAGATAAGACATTAGGAGTGGGGATTTAGAGGGGATGGGTAGAATTAGAGTCTGGGAAGTTCAAGGCAGAGTTAGAGGTCTGCCTTGGGTTATAAATAGGCTAAGTTTTGATAGAAAAAGGGCCTGGCTTTGAATCCTAGAAAAAAGTTCAAAATTTGGAGAGTGATAAATAGTCTGAAGTTTCTAAGTCAGTCGATAATCTGTCTAAGATCAGTTTCTGAGAAAAATACAGAAACACCTTGAAAAGTTACTGTTCCATTGGTTCCTAGATAAATTGGGGTACTAGACACTGATTCCTGCTCCCTGTTGATTGCTGAACCTGTTTTAGAAGTCTACTGATTCTGCTTTTGAGTTCGTTCAAACTCAGTTGAGTCCATTTGGGTGTCTGTTGTTGCTGTGTGGGTTTGAAGGCTAGTCTTTAGGCTGTGGTCGAGTGTAGTTCTAGTTTGAAACTAGGTTTTGGTTATTCTGAATTCCAAGCTGCTGTTGCTGTTGTTTTTGCTGTGTTATTGTTGTTATTACCTGCTGCTGATTCCTCTTTCTCCTTGTATTTTCCATTATCCAGGTACACACTCGAGTTAATTTCGATGTAGATTTCATGCTGAAAAAAATGAAATGAAATAGGAGTTTATGATATAGTCCTGCTGCTTTTTATTTCTGTTATGTTTGAGTGATTCTTGTGTGACTATTTGGCCGTCCAGTGTAATTAAATATGGACTATAATTAGGACTGTTTGTTTAAGTGATTTGGAATGATCAAATCTATAATTTGTAATGAACTGCCTTGGGGCTGTTTTAAATTGGAAACTCATAACTGAAGATAGCCTATCAATTATGTGGCTGCCGACTTTACAATACACACATGAAATCTCACAAATGTTATTTAGCTGTAGCTTTCAGCCATGATGCTTATTAGATAAATACAAGTTTGCATTGATTTGGAGTGTATAGACTAATTAATTCAGTTTTGAGCATCCTGTGAAGTTTGAAATAGGAATTGATGTGTTACTCTGTTATAAAATTAAGTAGCTTCTAGTATTAGGGAATGGGAATTCGAATTTCAGGATCAATATCCTTCTTGCTAATCTAATGAATGTGTAATTAGTTTCCATTTGTGTTGACTTTAAACTCTAATTACCTTATCTCATTTCGGATCCATGTGCATCTCATGAAGAAATTCACTAAGTCGAAACGTGTTTAAAATAAAAGGAGTCGGGAATCGAATTGGTAATATATCTATGGTACTTTGTTGGTGGGTCTAATGGTTAAAAGTAAGGCAAATGACCACTCGGGCCCGTTAGCAATTTAAAATCGAATTGAATTGGAACTTCTCTGTTTATGTATGACTTATGCCTCGATCCTGGGCTGTGTTTTTTATTTGGGCTCACACGTAGGCCCATGTTTGTGGGAGGCCTCATAAGCAATAAGGTTGTTCCTTAACTGGGAGTCAAAGTTTGACATAATAAGTATATTGAACAATTTAATTAGGATTTTCCGTTTTCGTTATTAGAGACAAATTAATAGAAAACCATAGTCGCTTTAGGATATCCTTAAATAATAAATGAGACGAGCCTCGCCAAATAAAAATGCAAATTGCGGGGCCCTCATAAATGTATATATTAAAAATACTTAGACTTCGGGATGGTCCGTTTAGCGAATTGCATGACCTTCCCCAAAATAATAAAGTGTTAGACTCTTTAGGCGCATATTTTAATAATTTTTACTTTCTTAAACTCGGGTGCACATTTATGTGACCCAAATCTAAATCTCAACGAAGTCGAAATGCGTCGACAAATCACGAGTACATTAATTGTGACGTGGTTCGGGATGCATTTCCCTGATGTTGCAATTCTTTTAAAAATAATGAATGAGACGAGCCTCGCCAAATAAAACACACAAGCTACGGGGCCCTCTATACGTGTTTGTAAAGTTACTTAGACTTCAGGGTGGGCCGTTTAGCAAAATTTTATGGCCTTACCCAAAATAATGATACGCTAGTCGCTTTAGGCGCGTCTTTAATAAATTACTCCTTTAAATTCGGGTGCACATTTATGTGACCCAAATCCAAATCTCAACGGAGTCGAAATATGTCGATAACCACGGGTACATTGACTGTGACGTGATTCGCGATACGTTTTCACAACGTTGCAATCCTTTGTTAAAATAATAATAATAATAATAATAATAATAATAATAATAATAATATAATAATAAAAGCAGTAAAAGAGTTATAACTTGCATATAAGTGCATAACTGTTAAAATCAGATAAATAAGCCGGATATGACAGTTGAGCGACCGTGCTAGAACCACGGAACTCGGGAATGCCTAACACCTTCTCCCGGGTTAACAGAATTCCTTATCCAGATTTCTGATTCGTAGACTGTAATATGGAATCAATCTTTTTCTCGATTCGGGATTCAATCTGGTGACTTGGGACACCAAAAAATCTCTCAAGTGGCGATTCCAACGTTTAATAATAAATCCCGTTTCGATTGTCCTTTAATTGGAAAAACTCCCCTTTATTACACCCTTCACGGGGCGCAGTAGGGAAAAAGGAGGTGTGACAGCTCTGGCGATTCCACTGGGGACATAAAAACCCAGAACTTCGGTTCAAGGATTAAGAATTCGAGCTTAGAATAATTGCTATGTTTGGCTTTATCTGACTTTTCTGCATTTTTTCCTGCTAAATGTGCTAAATGCTTTACCGCTTTGATATTATTTGAATTGTATATATAAACTATGCCGAAACCCATCTCTTCTCTCTCCTGAGGAGTGCATGCTGGTCGTGACTTCTTTCTGTTAGTGTCATATCACCAAAAATAGAACGAGGATTCGGAGGAGTTGCAAAATCGGATGGCCTTTTGGTTACCGGTACACAGTTCGCATCCTCGGCTCGAGTTGTCCGCTCGGGTAAGCCAGGTCTAGAACAACAAACCCAGGTGAAAACTTAGAATAACTTGACTTCATGCCGGATCCCTAGTAGGAACGCTTATTTGCATCATGTTGCATTTGACTTAGGCGACTCAACACAGGGATTGGGTCCGTCTAAGGACAGGTAACCTGAAATGAAAAAGACCATCCTGCTGCATTCTATTTGTTTTACGCATTTATTTGCTTCAGACTTGCATGTTGACCGGCTTCTGAAAATCGAGAATACGGAAAAAGTGAGAAAAGAGAAAGAGAAAATAACAGTGTAGAGGGATAATCACATGTTTTAGAAAAACCCATGTATACAAATGGCGTTGAAACTCCGCCGAAATTTTGAAAAATTGAATTGAAAAAAAGGAGAAGTATTTTTAGTTTGATTTATTTGAAAACTAAAGGAGTTTTATTTTCAAAATTTAAGTCTATTTTCTTTGCTCGAACTACGCTGGTTTGATTCTCACAAGGTGTGAGATACGTAGGCAACTCTCATCGGGTCCAACCTCCCCTTTTGCAAAAATCGCCAGAAAATGTCAAAATTAATATTTTAGTCATCAATATGTTGGGTCATGTCGTTTATGCCAAAAATAGCCGAATGTTCGCGAAAGGGACGTCGGAGGGCTGACTTAGCATAAACGGCCACTTTTGGTCATTTGTGAATTTTTGACCAATTAGCCCACACAGCCTTAAATCCTCGTCCTCGAGGCTCTGAAAGGCCGTGTTCGCAATGTCGGATTGCTATTTCGGAAAAACAAGAAAAAGAGTTTTAAATAAATCAGGTGATGCTGTTTCTATCAAAAATAGCCGAATGTTCCCGAAAGGGACATCGGAAGGCTGACTTTGCATAAATAGCCACCTTTGGGTCATTTTTAGATTTAGGCCGGTTGACCCACACAGCCTTAGACTCTTCGCCCCCGAGGCGCTGAAAGGCCGTGTTCGAAAAACCAAGTCTTTCATTTGAATTTGAAGAAAAATAGTTAGGTCTATTTTGAGTCAAGTAAAGTTTGTTTTTTTGCTTAAAATCACCTCAATAAATGTGCAAAATGAGCACGGGTCCAAGTTTGCCGGTAAAAGTTAGGAGCAAGATCCCTCTGGAGTTGCGCTTATGGTGGGAGGATTTTGGAAAATTCAGAGCAAGATAATATCAAACTGCATCTGGGGGTCTTACCAATTTGTTTAACTTCAGACCCAGGGGTGACATCATAAAAGCTTTGGTTACATTTTGGGACCCGGCCCACAATGTATTCCCCTTCTCAGATTTTGAACTCACTCCAACTTTAGAGGAGGTAGCAGGTTACATGGACATTACTGAGGGGCTAAGGCATAAATATCTGATTGCTCCAAGAGCCGTCAATTCACACAAATTCATGGACTTGTTAAAGATAAGTAAGGGAATCCCGTACTCTGAGTTGGATAGGGGGTTTTCTACTCTACAATTCATATACCAGAGGTATGGTCATATTGGAGGGTTCGACGATCCAGAAAGTGGGGTTTGCAGCAGAGGAAATCGGACAAAATGGGATGAACATAGGCGGTTCGCCTTCATAATAGCGTTCTTAGGCATCGTGGTGTTTCCCATGAAGGATAGAAATATTGATTTGAAAGTGGCTGGGGTGGTCAAAGTACTGATTACCAACAACAAGAGCACGCTCGCCCCTATGATATTGTCCGAGATATACCGAGCCCTCACAGCTTGTAAAGCCGGGGCAGATTTCTTCGAGGGTTGCAATTTGTTATTGCATATATGGATGATCGAGCACTTGTGTCATCAACCTCAGTGCATGAGCTATAGATCGACAGACAAAAGCTGGATTGAAGAATATGACAAGAGGGTTTCAGTGCA
>MU675058.1:84890-95016 GCA_026770625.1 Nicotiana glauca
GACGGAAAGCCATATGCTGAAAGAGGCAATGGAAAAAATGGAAAAAATGAGACTGGAGATGAACGAAATGCAGTTAGCCTTGGCTAGGGTACAAAAGGGGCCCGAACCTCCCATTACTCTACTTTCCCACCAGGACACACGCCGGAATACCCTCCCCACGGCCCTTCGACAAGCTTCCCAAGTCACCACTACTATCAGGGGATAAATCCCTATGATCCCCAAGCTCCACCACCCAATCAAAACCTTTCCCTACCAAATGTTCCCATTTTCGTGGCACCCCCACCAGCCATGCTACAAAGATCTTCCAGTGAGCCGTTGTTTCAGGCTCACGATAACCAATATTACCCCCTGAACCGACATTCAAAGCACCCGAGCCACATGCCTATAATCCCCGCTTTGAAGTCCCGGCAGAGATTGAAAAGCCGGCTAAGAGCCTAGAGCAGGACAAAGTGCTTCGAAAATTTAAAAGCCTGGAGCAGTCCTTTAGGAACATGCACGGGTTAGGCAATCAGGTCAGCGTGGCCTACAAGGACTTGTGCCCTTTCCCTGACGTTCAATTGCCGGCAGGGTTCAAGATGCCAAAAATTGATCTATACGAAGGACACGGTGATCCAATGGCAAATCTGCGAGGTTTTTGCAGCAAGATGAGAGGGGCAGGTGGTAAAGATGAGCTGCTGATAGCTTACTTTGGTCAAATTCTGAGTGGGTCTGCACTAGAATGGTACACAAGACAGGATCCGAGCAGGTGGTACACCTGGGACGATCTAGCACAAGCATTCGCAGGACACTTTCAGTACAATCTTGAGATCGTCCCTGACCGTCGCACATTACTAAAACTTGAGAAGAATCCCGGGGAAAGCTTCAGAGAATTTGGGTTCCGGTGGAGAGAACAGGCAGCAAGAGTTGATCCTCCGATGAGAGAGGGGGAAATGGTGGACTACTTTCTACAGACTCTAGAGCCAACTTACTTTGGTCACTTGGTGACGTCAGTTGGCAAATCTTTCAACGAGGTGGTGAAAATGGGCGGTATGATCGAAGAGGGACATAAGTCCAACAAAATCCTGAGCTATTCGGCAATTAAAGAAACTACTCAAGCCATCCAGAGCGGCACGGGAGGTGCACTCAGGAAGAAGAAAAGAGAAGAGGTCGCGATAGTGGAGGCAGGTAATTGGTCCAGATCGAGAGGTCCTTCCCCTTGCTACCAATCCAGACCCCATCACCCAAATTACCCATACACTCCAAATTACCCTCCACAGCCCTACTACTCACCACAAGAGCCACACTTCTCCGTCCATCAAGCCCAGACATACACCCAGCCTCCGGCTCGCCCGCAATGGCACGCGCCGGCTCCCCAAAATACCTACCAACCTCCACATAATACATGTCCACCTCCACAAAACATATATCCTCCACCAAGGGCCTACAGGAACCCTCCAGGGCCAGGTTTCCGTGGGAATCAAGTTTTCAGAAATGAAAGGGTGCAGAGACAGAGAACATTCACTGAGTTGGGAGAAACCTATACTGCTTTGTTCTACAAATTAAGGCAGTTAGGTTTGTTGAGTCCTGTTAAGCCCAGATTGCCAAATCCCCTTCCCAAAAATATGGACCACTCGGTAAGCTGTGAATATTGTTCGGGGGCTCCCGGACATGATACCGAGAAATGTTGGAAGTTGAAAACTGTAGTGCAAGATCTTATTGACACCAATACGATCGAGGTTCAGAAACCAGAGGCACCCAACATCAATCAGAACCCGTTGCCAGCACACCGTGAAACCCACCTGATCGAACTTGTGCACGAAGGAGGGGAGCTAAAGAAACCCTCACAGATAGTGATGATGATCCGTGCCAGCCCAAGAGAAAAGTCGACCGGTGGAGAAGAGGTGGTACAGTTGGAAAAGGTAGACGTCAAGCCAGTGGTGGTAATGGGGAAGAGTTTGTCTGTTGTTACAAAGAATCCAGATCCGGTCAAAGTAATGGTACAAGGGATACCAAGCAAGCCAGCATGCATAGGGCCACTTGTTATCAGGCCAGTAATGCAAATGCCGATGATCAGCGAGAAAGTCGTGCCATGGAGCTACAGCAAAGCGATGGTAATGTACAAGGGGAAGGAGGTTGTGGAAGAAATATGTGAGGCCCAGGGGTTAACTCGTTCGGGAAGATGTTTTTCTCCCGTAGAGTTAAGAAGGTCTAACCCAGCGATGATAAAGAAGCCCGTGACGGAGGAAGAGGCGGAGGAGTTTTTGAAGAAGATGAAGGCCCAAGACTACTCCATTGTGGAGCAGTTAAGAAAGACCCCAGCACAGATTTTGTTACTATCATTGTTAATCCATTCCAGTGACCATTGCCAGGCACTGATGAAGATCCTGAACGAAGCCCATGTTCCGGACAAAATCTCAGTGGACCATCTGGAAAGGATAGTGCACAAAATCTTCGAGGTAAACCGTGTGACATTTTCTGATGATAAATTGCCAGTAGAGGGTACAAAACACAACAAAGCCCTATACTTGACCGTGAAATGCGAAGACCCGGTGGTCACCCGAGTATTGATTGATAATGGGTCAAGCGCCAACATCTGTACTTTGACTACTGTGAACAAGCTGAAGGTTGATCATAACTGGATTCACAGGAACAGCGTCTGCATCCGAGATTTTGATGGGGGTGGTACTGACACGGTGGGTGATATCATACTGGAATTAACCATTGGTCCAGTTGAATTCACCATGGAATTCCAAGTGGTAGACGTGGCAGTATCATACAATCTTCTATTGGGGCGACCCTGGATCCATGCCGCCAAAGCAGTGCCTTCTACATTGCACTAGATGGTGAAATTTGAGCGGGACAGGCAAGAAATAGTGGTGCATGGGGATGACGGTACAGGCACTGTGGGTGATGCCATTGTGCCATTCATAGAAACTAATGACGACAAAGGTCCATGGGTTTACCATATTTTTGCTCAGTGGACAAAATTTTGGAAGGCGAGGACCTTCCACTGCCTAGGATCGCAGCGGCCACTTTCATGATAGCCTCGGAAATGTTAAACAGCGGGTTTGTACCAGGAAAAGGTTTGGGGGTTGATCTGCAGGGTATTGTCCAGCCAGTTTCTTTGCCCAAGAATCTGGATACTTTTGTGCTTGGATTCAAGCCTATAGCAGCAGATGTAAGACGGGCTCGAAAGTTGAAGAAGAGAGGTTGGGTTCTTCCTAAGCCGGTGCCGCGTCTCTCTAGATCCTTTGTCAGAGCAGGTAGCAGAAGGTTGTCGGTCCCGAAGGTTCTCGGACCACTGATTGGGTCAGATGGAGATTTGAATCAGGTTTTTGAAAGGCTGTTCGCCGACGTCAACATGATAGAAGCTGGAGAAGGGTCCAGTAGGGCAGATATACAGTTTGTGGGGCCTAGGGAAAATATCAACAATTGGACGGCTACTCCGCTTCCTACCCGGAGGGAGTCATGGTAGTAGGCTCTGGATTTTTCTTTCTTATTTATGGATTATTCCAGAGTTGTAATCCAGTTGTTGTTTTATTTTGTATTCGGAAAAAGTGTGAAACTCTGTTATCCCGCATCTTAATAAAGTGAAAGTTTTCTCTTCTTATTTTATTTTAATTATGTTTTCTTCTTTTCTCTTTCTGAACAGTTCTCTTTATACTGGTTCTAATGACATGGCATGCACAATGGATCTTCAACCTAGTCTAGAAAATCAATCTGATTCTGAACTAATTGTACAAGAGGTCGATTATGATGATGAATCGGAATACGATGAAGATGACGCCTTTAAAGAGATAAAAAGAAATTAAGCCAGTTCGATGAGAAACCTAAGCCCAATTTGAATAACACTGAATCTGTCAATTTAGGGGATGCCGACAATGTCAGGGAAACTAAGATAAGCATCCACATCGAGCCAAACATACGGGAAGAACTAATCAAAGCACTTGTTGAATTCAAAGATGTTTTTTCATGGTCGTATGATGACATGCCGGGTTTAAGCACTGATTTAGTGGTTCACAAATTTCCCACTGACCCGGCATGCCCTCCCGTCAAGCAGAAATTGAGGAAGTTCAAGACAGACATGAGTGTGAAGATTAAAGAAGAAGTGACCAAGCAGCTGCAGGCAAAGGTTATTCGGGTCACTCAATATCCTGATTGGTTGGCTAATGTGGTGCCCGTTCCAAAGAAAGATGGGAAGATCAGGGTATGTGTCGATTACAGCAATCTGAACAGTGCGAGCCCAAAGGATAACTTTCCATTGCCCAACATCCATATCTTGACCGATAATTGTGCCGGAAGTGAGATCGGGTCTTTTGTGGATTGCTATGCTGGGTATTATCAGATTCTGATGGATGAAGAAGATGCGGAAAAACGACTTTCATTACGCTGTGGGGAACTTATTGCTACCGGGTAATGCCATTCGGCTTGAAGAACGCTGGGGCCACATACATGAGAGCAATGACTACTGTGTTTCATGACATGATACACAAAGAGATTGAGGTGTACGTGGATGATGTGATCATAAAATCCAAGCATCAGGCAGACCACGTAGCAGACCTAAGGAAGTTTTTCCAAAGACTTCGAAGGTACGATATTAAGCTCAACCCGGCCAAATGTGTGTTTGGTGTTTCATCTGGAAAGCTGTTGGGATTCATTGTCAATCGGAGAGGCATTGAGTTGGACCCGTCAAAGATCAAATCCATCCAAAAATTGCCACCGTCGAAGAACAAAACAGAAGTAATGAGTCTGTTGGGAAGGTTGAATTATATCAGAAAATTCATCGCTCAACTCATGGCGACTTGTGAACCTATTTTTCGGCTACTGAAGAAAGATGTTGCGGTAGAATGGACGGCAGAGTGTCAGGAAGCATTTGACCAAATCAAAGGGTATCTATAAAATCCACCTGTGTTGGTTCCACCTGAGCCGAGAAGACCGTTGATTCTTTATCTGACGGTCCTGGAGAATTCGTTTGGTTGTGTGCTGGGGCAACACGGCATTACATGAAGAAAGAGGCAAGCCATCTATTATCTCAGCAAGAAGTTTACAGTATATGAGGTCAAGTACACTCAACTTGAGAAGACATGTTGCGTCCTAACTTGGGTGGCACAAAAGCCGAAACATTATCTGTCATCATATACTACTTATCTCATTTCGCGCTTGGATCCACTGAAGTATATTTTCCAAAAGACTATACCCACAGGGAGGTTAGCAAAATGGCAGATATTACTCACAAAATTCGATATCGTCTATGTGACGAGGACGGACATGAAGGCCCAAGCGTTGGCTGATCACTTAGCTGAGAATCCTGTTGATGAAGAATACGAGCCTTTAAGGATGTATTTTCCTGATGAAGAAGTGTTGCATATAGATGAGTTGGAATCGATCGAGCAACCAGGATGGAAGCTGTTCTTTGATGGAGCCGCAAATGCGAAAGGAGTTGGAATAGGAGCGGTACTCATTTCTGAAATAGGACATCATTATCCTATTACAGCTCAGCTACGTTTCTATTGTACCAACAACATGGTTGAGTATGAGGCATGCATTCTGGGCCTACGGTTAGCTACGGACATGGATGTCTAGGACGTCTTGGTCTTGGGAGACTCGGACCTCCTGGTACATCAGATTCAAGGTGAATGGGAAATGCGGGATTTAAAGCTTATACCATATCGAGAATGTTTGCAAGATCTAAGTAAGCTATTTGGATCAGTGGATTTCAGACACATCCCAAGAGTTCATAATGAGGTTGCCGATGCTTTGGCCACCTTAGCATCAATGTTGCACCACCCAGACAAAATTCATGTTGACCCGTTACATATCCAGGTTCGTGATCAGCATGCTTACTGTAACATGATAGAGCAAGAAGTGGATGGCGAGCCATGGTTCTATGATGTCAACGAATACCTCAGGATGGGGATATACCCAGAGCAGGCCACCGGAGATCAAAAGAGAGCCATTCGACGATTGGCAAATGGATTTTTCCTCAGTGGAGGAGTGCTATACAAAAGAACACCAGATTTGGGATTGCTGAGATGTATAGACGCGGGTCAAGCTACGACAGTGATGATAGAGGTACATGCTGGAGTTTGTGGGCCACATATGAGCGGATATGTATTGGCAAAGAAGATTCCTCGAGCAGGGTATTATTAGCTCACTATGGAGCGTGATTGTATCAGTTTCGTGGGGAAATGCCATCAGTGTCAGATACACGGAGATCTGATTCATTCTCCGTCGACAGAATCACAAGCAATGTCAGCACCATGGCCATTTGTGGCATGGGGCATGGATGTCATTGGACCTATTGAACCGGCGGCTTCCAACGGTCACAGGTTCATTTTGGTAACCATCGACTATTTCACTAAGTGGGTTGAAGCTAAAACTTTCATATCGGTAACCAAGAAGGCAGTGGTGGATTTTGTTCATTCCCATATCATCTGTAGATTTGGGATCCCAAAGGTGATCATCACAGACAATGGTGCTAATCTTAACAGCAGTTTGATGAAAGAAGTATGTCAACAGTTCAAGATTACACACCATAATTCCACCCCATATCGGCCCAAGGCGAATGGAGCGATTGAGGCAGCCAACAAAAACATAAAGAAGATATTGAGGAAGATGGTAGAAGGGTCTAGGCAATGGCATGAAAAGTTGCCATTTGTATTGTTGGGTTATCGCACTATTGTTTGTACTTCAGTAGGTGCAACTCCTTATTCGTTGGTATACGGAACTGAAGCAGTGATACCAGCAGAAGTTGAAATTCCATCCCTTCGGATTGTCGCTGAGGCTGGGATTGATGATGATGAATGGGTCAAAGCCCGATTGGAGCAGCTGAGCTTGCTTGATGAAAAGAGATTGGCAGCAGTATGTCATGCCCAATTGTATAAAAAGAGGATGGTAAGAGCGTATAACAAGAAGGTGCATCCCAGGAAATTTGAAGTGGGACAGCAGGTGCTGAAACGAATCCTGCCACATCAGGCCGAAGCAAAGGTCAAGTTCGCCCCAAACTGGCAAGGACCGTTCATTGTAACCAGAGTGTTATCCAATGGTGCTTTGCATTTGACAGATGTCGAGGGAAGATGTATCGACATGGCTATCAATTCTGACGCAGTCAAGAGATATTATGTATGATTTCCTTGATTGTAATTGTTTGTTGTTTGTTTGTTTGTCCTTGGCATTTATCGGATAATGAAATGACGGAGGCAATTTTTCTTCTATCCAAATACTCTAACCTTTGCTTCCCCCTTTGAGCCTTATTTATTCTTTCATACCCCTCTCTTGGAATCACTAGTGAAAATGAAAAAAGAAGAAAAGAAAAGAAGGAAAGAAACGAAAGAAAAAATAATAACAAAAACAAAAAGGAAAGTCACAAGAAAAACAAAGGAATCAAGTGAACTACGTTCGACCTGATTCCTCAAAGAGGATACGTAGGTGCCTCAAGGATCGGTCATAGTGTAACAAAAAATCAAAAAATCCCCCAAGCAAGAAAACTAGGGCAAAAGTTGTGTTAGTAATTTTGGAAAAAGTTTAATTCCAAGAGTTGTAATGTTTTACCCATCAAAATTATTTTGAATTTTTTGACATCCTTTTCTTTTAGCCCCACACAAAAAACCCATATTGATGTCCAAAAAGACCTCCCGATCAGTATCCGAGAGGTGCCAAGTCAGGCAAATGAAAGTCGAGAATAACACACTGATCCCGACTGAATGAGGATCATAAGCTGAAGGAATTGATAGCCAAAGGAATCCTCAGTACAGAGAATCTTATCGGTAACACTCCAATCCCCAGCTGAGAAAGAAAAATAAAATGAGAGAGTCTTATCGGTGAAAACCTTCACAGGCACCATAAGGCGACGTAAGCTGAGAGAAACAAAATGAGAGAGTCTTATGGTGAAAAACTTTACGGGCACCATAAGGCGACGGGATTTTGAGAGAAATGAGAAAGTCTCATTAGTGAAAACCCCTCGAAGGGCACTATGAGGCGGCAAGATAAGATTGGCGGAAAGGATTCGCATTTGGCAAAGAGTTGGGTTCCTGTTTATCCCCAGCAAAATGAGGCCATCAGAAAGATTGATTGATATAAATAGACTGGATTGATTAATCCGGAATGCACGACATGATCGTTGGGATCGGTTATACCATGCAGATAATTTCTTTTCCTTTTTCTTCTCCCCAATATTTGTTCAGAAAGACTTTTTCTTTTCTATCTTTTGAAGTCATCACTTTTCATTTCTTTGTCTAAAGACTTTTTCTCCAGCAGTTTGTTTTTTAGAAGGATTTTTCAGAGCTTACTACCAGCTGCCAAAATGGTGCAAAGAAAAATATGAATAGGCCAGAGATAAGGCAATAAAACGAAAAGACGTTTGTTGCAAGACCAAATGTTGGATTGGTCTAGGATTTTTAGGGAAAGTATGGAGAAAAGCAGAAAAACAACAGTTGAGAGATTTGTGAATAAGGATCCTCGAGAAGAGGGAGCCTACCCGGCATATTATCGACCGAGATGGTCGGACAACACAGAGCGGGGAAGGGAGAAAGAAAAAACCATCCCCCAGCAAATGATATCATCCCCAGCAAATAACAACATTCCCCAACAAGTTTTGGGAATGCAGAGCAAGGAAAAGAGAAAGGGAAAAATCATCCCAAGCGGGAGTGTCACGACCACTCACCACGTTTTAAACTAACAAATTTTTTCTTTGATTTGAAGCAGGGAGAGGAAATGTTATTTATGGCGGAAAGACAGGCCACAAAAAAGATTATCAAACTGGGGCAGATAATTTTCTCTCATTGCAAAAAATTTCTTGAAATCAGATACCCACTTGGGGAAGATGGAAGATAACACAAGTTTTGAAGGAAGTGGAATCCCCAGCAGTTTACGGAAGGTGGCAATACAAGTTTTAAAGAAAGCAAGCTTGGGAGAAGCAAGATAACCCAAGTTTTGAGGGTAATGGTCTTTGAACCAGTGTCATCCCCCCACCATCGTTGAAAGAAGGAAAATAACCAGTCTTAAAAAAGGGGGAATAATTCCCCAGCAGTTTCAGAGAAACGAAGCACCAGTTTGAGGGAAGCAATCGTTGAAGGAGTCAGGAGCCCGCCTGTAGAACGGAGGTTGTTATATTTTAAGTTGAAGAAATCAGGAGCCCGCCTGTAGAACGGAGGTTGTTTTACTTTAAGTTGATGAAGTCAGGAGCCCGCCTGTAGAACGGAGGTTATATTTTAAGTTGAAGAAGTCAGGAGTCCGCCTGTAGAACGGAGGTTATTATATTTTAAGTTGATGAAGTTAGGAGCCCGCCTGTAGAACGGAGGTTATTATATTTTAAGTTGAAGAAGTCAGGAGCCCGCCTGTAGAACGGAGGTTGTTTTATTTTAAGTTGATGAAGTCAGGAGCCCGCCTGTAGAATGGAGGTTGTTATATTTTAAGTTGAAGAAGTCAGGAGCCCGCATGTAGAACGGAGGTTGTTATATTTTAAGTTGCTGAAGAAGTCAGGAGCCCGCCTGTAGAATGGAGGTTGTTTTATTTTAAGTTGATGAAGTCAGGAGCCTGCATGTAGAACAGAGGTTGTTATATTTTAAGTTGAAGAAGTCAGGAGCCCGCCTGTAGAACGGAGGTTGTTATATTTTAAGTTGATGAAGTCAAGAGCCCGCCTGTAGAACGGAGTTTGATATATTTTAAGTTGAAGAAGTCAGGAGCCCGCCTGTAGAATGGAGGATGTTTTATTTTAAGTTGGTGAAGTCAGGAGCCCGCCTGTAGAACGGAGGTTGTTTTATTTTAAGTTGATGAAGTCAGGAGCCCGCCTGTAGAACAGAGGTTGTTATATTTTAAGTGGAAGAAGTCAGGAGGCCGCCTCTAGAACGGAAGTTGTTTTATTTTAAGTTGATGAAGTCAGAAGTCCGCCTGTAGAATAGAGGTTGTTAAATTTTAAGTTGTGGAGAAGTCAGGAGCCCGCCTGTAGAACGGAGGTTATTTTATTTTAAATTGATGAAGTCAGGAGCCAAACTGTAGAATAGAGGTTGTTGTATTTTAAGTTGAAGAAGTCAGGAGCCCGCCTGTAGAATGGAGGTGTTATTTTAAAGTTGTTGCTGAAATCAGGAGCCCGCCTGGAGAATGGAGGTTGTTAAATTTTAAGTTGTTGATGAAGTCAGGAGCCCGCCTG
>MU675060.1:4940-21141 GCA_026770625.1 Nicotiana glauca
TTCTGAATCAGTTGTTTTAAAATACCTTAAGTTTTGACAACTGGATCCGGGTTGCCTAATGCGGACTTGTTATCCAACTCTATGTGTTAACTAATCTGTCCACCGTTAATTTTAAAGACCAAATCAGTACTTGCGAGTCATGCTAAACTAATTGTTGTTGTGATTTACGGGTTTTGTATGAGCCTTTGAGTGTTTGATTTGTATCCCACTTATTTTCTATTTGTTTTGATTGACGCCTTAGTATTTTGTCCTTTTAAACTCTATATATGCCTCCATCCCCTTCTTCCCTTTAGGATTAGAAGTCCAAATACCCCGGGACTAATAGGTTGGGACGGGTATTAGTATGCAATAAGTAAACGAGACTAATCGTGCTTAAATACCTTAACGGGGTGGGAAGGTAGAATATGGAGATGATGACGGTGCGTTAATATCTCGTGTGAGAATAATTGCTGGGTGTTGCACCAAATGATCCATATTATTGTTAAACCTAGGACCCTCTTTCTTTACTTTTCCCTTGCTTAAATGTTTTCTTCAAACTATAACTCTTTTACTTGTGCCATTCTTCTTTCAAAATTGTCAACTTGCTTGTATTTCTTATGTGCAAACTTTGCTCGTCTACTCCTACTCTTCTTAAAGTCACAACTAAGCAAGGCCGGGAACCACACTAGTGGATCTTAAGGGGTGCCTAACACCTTCCCCTCGAGATAATCTCAAGCCCTTACCCGAACTCTGGTTCTCTTTCGAAAATCTTCTTCTCTTCTTTTAAAGTGTCCTAATGCACTATAATCATTAGGTGGCGACTCTCCAAAATCCATAACCCAATTACCCAAAAAGGGAATAGAAGAGTCATTTCATCCATAATGTCGAAACCCGCTTTTCGCCTTAGAAAAATGGGGGGCGTCGACAGTGATATTTATTTTCCTGAGCATGTTGCCATTCTGAAAAAACTCCAGGACTGCTGCAGTGATATATCTTCCCACTATTGGCCATGCTGCTTTGTAAAAATCGCTCCCAAATCTATCAGGACCAGGACTCTTATTATTATCAATCTGAAACATAGCCTGCTTTACTTCTCTTTCCAAAAAAGGTTCTATTATTTCTAGTTGCTGAGCTTCTAATAGCTTGTTCCCATTTCTGATTATACTATTAAAAGCTCTCACCCTTTTTGTTTCTTTCCTCCCTAGTAAATTTTTATAATAATCAACAAATATACCAGCTATTGTATCAGGATCTGTTTGCCAAAGGCTAGAGCTGTCCTTGAGCTGAGTAATTCCTTACTTCAGTTTTTTATGCTTGATTACTGAATGGAAGTATTTATTGTTATCATATCCCAATCTTATCCATGTTGCTTTACTTCTTTGTTGTAAGTACATTTCAGCTAGGTAAGATGATTGCCTGAACTTTTGGTAAGCACTAATTTCAGCTTGTTGATATTCCACATTAGTAGGACATCTCTGCAGCTGAACTTGGATCTGTTTCGGTGTGTTCCTATCCTCATTTGCTTCAGTCACTATGTTGTGAAAAGCCTATATGTTCAGAGTTTTTAATCCCCTCTTTAATATCTTCAGTCTTTTAACCACTGTAAACATTTTGTATCATTCCACATTGTGGTTCCAACTCTCTTTGACTATACTTATGAATTGTGGATGTTGTGTCCACACATTACAAAATTAAAAGGATCTCCTACTCCTCTGCCTCTCCTCTGTAAAAGTCACCTTTGCAGGACAATGATCACTAATTCCTTCTGTCAAAAATCTTGCATTGCATTCTGGCATTGTATCAAACCACTGCTCAGTGATAAAGATCCAATCAATTTTTGAGAATATTCTATGTTCTTCATGTTTATCACTCCAAGTATATCTATTTTCTTGTACAGGAAGTTCCTTCAATCCACACTCCACTACATAATTATAGAAATCCACCACTTCAGCCCATGTCACTTCATTTTCTCATATTCTATCCTCTACATTCAGAACTGAATTAAAATCACCTATTACCATCCATGGTTTACTACATCCTCTACTGTGAGTTACTAAATCTTCCCACAATCCCTTCCTCTCATCTTTTGTATTAAAAACACACACATAGCTTACCTCAAATGATAGTTGAAGAGGAATATACAGTTGAGCAGTCCTTTGCCTAGGTATTATCTGGCAGTAATCTGGCCTTTAGGTGATCCAGATTCTCCCATTGTAATGACTGTCAAGATTTGTTACAAACTTCCATCCAGCAAACATCTTCTCTGCTACCTGCTCCATCCTTTTATTTTTTAATTTTTGTTTCCAGTAGGCCTATTAAATCTACTCTTTCCTCATTGCAAAGGAGCTTAATTTCCTTTTGCTTATTAGGAGCATTAAGTCCCCTAGTGTTCCAACTTAGTAGACTAACCATCCCCATTATGAGGGATAATTAGTCCACCCACACTGCTTCCTTCTCCCCCCTCCTTTGACAGATTGAGGCCCTCATGTTTATTCAGAATCTGGAATGAATTGGATTTCTCCACTTGTTCCTTCTATCTCACCACTATCTTACCATATTTATTAGGTGTTTGCCAACCTTGTTCTACATTTCTATCCTTTATTACCCCCTGTTCCTTGGCTACATATTGTTGTGTTTTCCCTAGAGCTCATTTTTCTGCAGTAATCCTTATGGCATTTGCATTTGTTTTTCTTAGCTTCATGGATCTTCTCACTTTGTTCTTGACCTTGTTTCTCCACCTGAATGTCTGTTGAATGTTTATTGGTCTTCTGATCATTCTTTGGAGCTTTCTTCTTAAGTCTGCATACTCCTTCGTCATGCCCATACTTTAGGCAATGGGTACAAAGAGTTGACTTCTAGTCATAGTTAACTCTTTGCTCTATTAGCTTACCCTTTTCATTCCTAATCATCACCACATCAGGTAGTTCAGCATTCATTTCAACCTCCACTAACAGTCTAGCAAAATTCAACCCAATCCTCTTTTCTGTGTTTTGGTCAACTATTAAAGGTTTACTAATCAGACTCCCTATCTTACTTAGCCCCTTTGGATTCCAATATTTGAAGTCCAATCCTGGCAATTTGATCCAAATTTGTACTGTTAATAGCTCCTCACGAGTGAACTCTAATTCAGGTGTCCAGGCTTTGACAATGAGAGGTTTATTATCAAAGTGATAGATGCCACCCTCAATTACCCCATGTTTTCCTATTGCAGTGTCAAAGCGAAGAACGATTACCCCATTTTTTAACATTACGATCCTATCTATGCCATGTTTACCCCACAACCTCTGTATGTAGCCTTGAATTACAGCAAACGCTGGATGAGCCCCAAGCACATAACAGATCACAATATTTTTCCAGTACTCAATCTCTGTACTGATATCCTCCAATTCAATTTCAACAAATTTAGACTCACGTGTTGATTTAGGTTGGACAAACTCCAATTTATACCTAGAATTTGATATTTTTGTGATATCAAATTTTTCCACACTGAACTCTTCTTTCCCGGCTCTTTGTTCATCTCTTCGACCTCATCGGCCCATGATTTCCTTCCATCGCTCACATGCACCGGTGGATTACTACTTGTTGATGTTTGCTGGACTTCATCCCATACTTGAATTGCTTCAATCTGCTTAAGTTTCTCATTTTTCGAAGTTTTTGGTACTGTTCCATTGACATTAGGGCTCAATTGCTTGTTTCCAGAATTTTCAGATGTTACTGTCCTTCCTCTAGTCCCTTGTTGAGCATTACTCTAAGTATCCACTGCTTCCTTCGTCATTAGTGCTTTCTGAGACGGGATACGAGCTCTCTTACCCATGGTAGGCGCAGGTTAAGCTAACATGCACCGAGAGAGAAAATAGCCATTTTAGAAAGTTATTTTTTTTTAAATTTATTTTATATGATATATATATATTTTTTAATTTTCAATATTAGGTCGCAAAAATTATAATAATAGTGTTCATAAGATATTCCGACATAAGTCCTCATAAATCATAATAATACATTTGACAACCTCCATGAATAGATTTCTTTATTTATTGAATTAGCTAAATGGAAATAATATTATTTTTTGGAATTGTACTTTAATTTTTATTATACTTTTATATAACTCAAAAAATTAACTAATAATTATGTTTTTTAATATTGTGTATTTTTTTAAATATGGGAAAAATTATCTTTTCTTATAAAAAGTGGCTTTTATGATGGTGTATGACTTTTGGAGAAAAAAATGAATAGTTTAGTGACTTTTTTGTCCCAAAACCAAAAAAAATGATTTTACTGGGTAAATTCATCAAATTAATTGACCATTCGGGTAATTAGCTCTTCAAAGTTCATTTAATCCAAATTCGAGTTTATACTTTCTAGAATGTGGATCTGAGGTTCTATAATAAAAGTCTAAATAGGCTGATTTTGAGGGCCAATACGACCAAAGTTTTTTTTTTTTTTTTTTTTTTTTTTCAGGTTATTCCGATACTCATTTTAGGACCCGATTAATTTAAATAGTGACGGAAAATCCCATAACGAGGAATACAGCGGTATCTACCAAAAACAATTTTATTTCAATACTTAAACTCAGATCTTTAGTAAATAATATAAGAATATTTATTATCCCATAACCATTGATGGTTCCAACACATCCAAATGCAATCACACAAGTGATGATATGTGCATTTACCTACCACACCTACCTTTATCCACTTGTATATATTTCCTCTCTTTATTTCATCCTGTCCTTCCTATGAAGTGTGCCAAATAGGCAAAGTTCTATCCATCACTCAATTCGTGCACATTATTTTAATTCTTCTTGCGAAGTTATGATATGTGATATCTGTTCTTACCTTTTGGGCTTACCATCATCATTCAATTTTAACAGTAACAAATCAGTACTTTCTTAATGCTATTTTATTAACTATATGACATTATAAAATAATATTTAATGACTGCAAAAAATTATGGTGGAATGTAAAGGTCGATTCATCCTTAATTAAAGTTCTTGTGTTCGAATAATAAGACTGAAGTTCTGTATGGTTGGGAATGCTAAAACCCCTCATAGAGGATTTTTTACGCCACAAGACTAATTAATCGGATCAATAAATTTTAAATTAAGAATAGCATCTAGAAAACGAAACAATTAAGAATATCCAGCCCCAAAAAGAGTTGAGATTTGATGGGGGAGGATGTCACGGTTATTATTGATCCCTTGTTGTTCTTTTTATAGCCCATACAATGTACTCCTTCTCATGTGCCATGCAATGTTAATGAAGCTAAAATGACTATATCATATTCTGATTTAATTAATGTCAGCTAGTATTACTTTTTTTAGTGTCTCCCCGTAGCGATGAGCATATATCGGGTAAAACTGATAATTCGAACTATTAATTATTTATTGAGTTATCGGTATCGGATTATTGGGTTAACGGTTCGGTAACGGTTTAGAATTTTTTTACTATTGGGTTATCGGTTCGAGCATCACTTTGCCAATTTTGTTAATGGGTTAACTGATAACCCAATAAGAATTAATAAAATTATGACTTTACCCTTAAATATATACAAATGCTAGGGGCTTCAGATCATTCTCTTCTATTCTTTCTCAACCCCACTCTTCAATTGCTTCATCTTTATTCTTCGTAGACCTTACTAGTTACTCTTAGCACAAGTCTTTAGTATACTATATGTGAATTATTTTCTTTTTTGCTTAACTCTATATTAAGTATCTTATCGGGTAAACCGATAACTGAACCGATAATGATCGATAACCGACTAACCGATACCTGATAACCGATATCTTATCGATTCTGTTAGCGGTTTATCAAATTTGTAAACCGATAACCGATATGCTAAACCGATAATATTCATAACCGAACCGAACTGACCGATGCCCACCCCTACTCCCCCCTTGTATTTTGGTTCACTTTGGAACCCGATTAACTCAGATTGTGTATTTTGGGGTAAAAAAAATAATCTTTCTATCGATGCAATATTATATTATTATATATAGGACTCTAATTCGAGATATATGGTTAAAAACAAAAAAATACTTATCACATCACCACGATCTTTAGAACTCATTTGGTACGAGGGATGAAGGATAATTAATCTCGGGATTAAATTTGAGATGAGTCTTTCCCACGTTTGATTGGGATAAAATTGCACTATAACTAATCTCGAAATTAGTTATACTGGAATTATAGTGTTACTCAATCCCAAGATAATTAATACCGGAATAATTAGTCCTGAAATAATTTTTTTTTCCAACTAAACGACCATGTTAATCAATTATATTAATACTCCTTCCGGTTCACAATAAGTGTCCAATATACTTTTTCATTTTGGTTCAAAATAAGTGTCCAGTTATGTAATAAAGAAAGAATTTAATTTATTTTTATAAAATAACCCCTATGTACATATCCCTAAAAAAATTTCTTATTCCTCACATTAAATATTTAATAAGGGGTAGTTTAGTCATAATAGGTATTTTCGTATAAAATTTAATATATTTTTAATGAGCGTGCTAAAAATAAATTGAACACTTATTGTAAATCGAAGTACTTAATGAGTAGACATTTCCTTTTCCTTTTCTTTTCTAATGACTTCACTCACATCCTTCCAAACGCGTGGATGACTATCACAAATCTTTGCCCTTAATTCGACTAAGTAATGATTCAGACAAGACGACAATAGCCTCCTCAAAATTTCTTCTTTCAATGAATTCAACGGTTTGTATTCACTCTCCTATTTTTTTAGTCTTCTCCCTCGCTTCTTCTTTTCATATCTCCATCATTTCCTACCATTTTATTATCCATAATCTTCATACATTAACCAAATTCAATGGTTCAATACTTTTTGAGTTTAAATTTTATACGCTAATGTGTATCACGATCAGTTTACTTTAAATTTAATCGTAAATAATTATTTACATTAAACATGAATTTGTACTTTAAAAGGAGGATTAACTTGTTAAGTAGATGAAGCTACTAACCATGATTGTACAAAATAACGAAAAAAATCGTGGTGTATAGAACCTAGACTCATATTTTTTTTTTAATCTATGTTTAACCTTAGAACAAATTAGAATTTGGTCAAATAGTGATTTCCAAAATAAATTTACCATAAAGCAAGTAATTTAATGACTTGATTGGTTTATAATTCTTAAATATTTTATGAATCTACATACATATATAAGTCAGACTGGACAAATAGTTTAAGTTTGACTATTCATAAATTACCACACGGAGATAAATTATGGAACGAAGAATCTACTATATTAATTCCACAGCCACAAGAAATATATTTAATATTTAATAATACTACAATATTTTTATACTTCTTGTCTCTCTTTCTTAAAATCACTTTGGACAAGAATACAAAAACCATCCAACAAAAACTATCTTTTCTCCTCTTATAAGTAACATCACCACAATTATTTATTCTTCTATATTTGATCTCCCCTTTGCTTAATTAAATCCATATTCCTCTTCAACTTTACTTCTACCATCATTAACAAAGTTTAATACTAATGGAATTATTCTACAAAGCCAAGGCTGTAAGATTGAGAAGTCATCTGGACAAATACCTAGTCGCAGACGATGATCAAAACAGCATCCGACAAAGCCGAAACGGTTCATCAAGAAAAGCACGGTGGCTGATTGAGCTTGTCGACGCCGGAAACAGCCACTTTGTCCGGCTGAAAACCACCTCCGGCAAGTATCTCACGGCTTCCGACGAGCCGTTTCTTCTTGGCATGACAGGAAAAAAGGTACTTATTCTGTCCTAATTTACGTGATATTTGGTTATAATTTAACTCTAAACTTTCTATTTTAATTAAAAAAAATTATAGCTTATCCTAGAGCACAAATTTCATATATTTCTCATTCTTAAACTTCATGCTAGCTTGATAAAACGCCATCACGTAAAGTGGGACAGATAGGTTATGTTTATGCCATCATCTAACAATCAATTATGTTTTCAATATTTTTGTTACTTAAATATGTATCTATTCATGTATTCGCCTAATTTATTTTCATGAGTCAATCACGTGAAAGTTTTTTTATAATTAGTGATCATGGAACTCGAACCTAGGAGTTCTGTATGTGCTTACACCATATTTAATTGTATGATAATTTTATCTAAAAACATAAAATATTAGAGAAAATATTTTTTATTTACTTAATTATATTTTTTACAGGTGCTTCAAACTTTGCCGGAAAAAATGAAGGAGACGAGAATGGAGTGGGAACCAATAAGAGATGGATTTCAAGTGAAATTAAGGGGTTTTGGAGGAAATTATTTACGTGCAAATGGAGGAACACCACCATGGAGAAATACAGTGACACATGATAGTCCATATAGTGGTAGCACACAAAATTGGATTTTGTGGAACGTAGAACCTGTCGATGTACCGGAAAATGAGTCGTTGACGGATTATTTGACTATGGTTTCGAGTTTTTCATCGGTTTCCGATGAACTTTCAAGTTTGGATTTGGGATCTCCGATGTCAATTCATTCAAGTTTTTCTTTCTCTCCTAGGAAGGTATGTTTCTTAATTATGTCAACTTAAGATTTTTCGTCTCTATATTTTTTTTTTGTATAATATTTCTTATTCACTAATTATGATTAGAATTGGACATATATATATATATCGCAGTCATGTTATACGAATTAGCTAATTTTGGTGAATAATTACAGTAATCATTTATTGCCTGGTAGGAAAAACGTCCTTTTTATTTTCTTACGTGGTTGGGACACGTAATGTACGTGGCTATATGCGAATATGAAATGAATATGAACATGAAACCTGTCTCACAGGTGTGTTCGTAAAAATCCGAAAATCCGAACCAAACCGAAAATCAAACCGACCAAAAAAATCGATACTTTTTGGTTTGGTTTGATTTTTGATTTGAAATTTAAAAACAGATCAAATTTGGTTTGGTTTTGGTTTTAATTAAAAAAAATCAAACCAAACTGAATATAAGAGTAACTATTTTAAATTTATTATTACACCTATATATATTTATACTTTTATACAAAGTTTTAAATTTTTTATAGCAAATATTAATCGTTTGCACTTTTAGTACAATTCTTTACCTTTACATTCTAGTTTAATTGCTAGTTTTATTTTGTTAGGCGTAAGGATCTATTTCATGTCAAAAATAATATATTTTTAATTGAGTCCTTAAATTATTCATCACTATATCTTGGTAAATAATAGATTTTTCAAAGAGTAATTGATTTGATAGTGTTACGTTGAAAATGTGATCGCCGAAATGTGTGTTTTGGTAGTGTATGTCTTATATTTAAGAAAAAACCCGACAAATAACCGAAAAAATCGAAAAACCGACATAAACCGAATTGAGAAAAAACCGACTTAATTGGTTTGGTTTGGTTCTAATATTTAAAACACCGACTTACTTGGTTTGGTTTCTTTTCAGAGAAATACGATGCAAACCGAACCATGAACCCCTAGTGTCTTAATATTACTATATCGAGTATGTTTAATTTATTAATATATATATATATATATATATATATAATACTTAATAAAGGTACTAATTAATTTAGTAGTAAAACAGTATACGGTGTAGTCATTACTCATTAACAAGAGCAAAAATCAATTTTAATCAGCTTTACTAACTTTTTAATGGGTTATGGGATACTTACTTTTATAGAAAATTGTTTCTTCGATATATATACTCGTAATTAAGTCCATTATAATTTGATATATACTCTCCTAGCATTTCCTTTTTGGAGAAAATAATCTTATACCATCAGTTACAATTTGAATAGAAAAACATTATCTTACAAAGATCTCTTTCATTTTACTTATTGTTTCCTATTTATCGATCTCTTATGAAAACTAAATCTCCAGAAATTTCTCTATTTCATGTCCATACTCCATAATCAAGTGGAAAAAATCTTCACTACGTAAGAAAAAAGTTGACCAGATGGGTTGTTTTGATTGTAAGTAACCTTCACTTTCAATCGAAAGGTTGTGAGTTCGAGTCTCTCCAAGAGCAAGGTGGGAAGTTTTTGGAGGGAAGGATGCCGAGGGTCTATTTAGAAACAACCTCCCTATCCTTAGGTAGAGGTAAGGTTTGCGTACAAACTATCATCCCGATGTTGTTCTTGTTGGTATGTAAGAAGAAAGTAGAGAGAAAGAGGTAATTAAAAGAGACAGAAAAAGAGAGTTGAAAGAGAATGAATGTGAAGTACGACAACTCCAAGGATGTGTTACATGAATACATATAACTTGTTAACTAAGGGTCAAATAAAGGATATATGACTCTTTTGTTCTTGTTAGAAAGCTTTGAGAAAAGTCGTTAATTATAATAAGTTAATATCACCAGTTTAGTAATTTGGTCTTTTCTCAAACAACCATGAGGGGAAAAAATAATACTCCCTCTTATCAACAAGTGATCAATTTGCCTTGGTACACTCATTATGAAAAATTAAATTCTAGACATAAATAGTTAGTGTGACTAAACTACCCTTAATTAAATATTGCCACATACTTTAATGTGGAGAATAAAGGACTTGTTAGGGATACCTACGTAAGGGTAATTTTGAAAAAAACAAATTAATTTTTTTTTGATTATATAAATAAACACTAATAAAAAAGTAAATTGGTCACTTATTGTAAACCGGCGGAAGTAATTAAAGATATACCAACCGTGTGGATCAAAGGAAAAGAAGAACATTCCCCTACTCAATTTCAAACTACAATGGCCATAGATTTCAGCTGAAAAAATGATAGTTCTGTTTGTATTTTTTTTTTTTAAAAAATTTGGCAATAGCTTGTTTTATTAAGCCTTTCGGACAGTTTTGAAAAGCAATATTTTGAATAAGAAATTTATGGAAAAGGATACAAAATTGGCCTCCTTTTTGCCTTATGGGGTAAAAACAAGATTTGAGAAGTAGCACCATCATATATTCTAATATATTGAGAAACCGTAGGTTGGAATAAAGAATATGCATAAAAGATACACTACCTTTGTGATTATTGATTACCCTCTTTTTCCCTTTCTTGTTCCATAAACCTAACTTTCTTCCAATAATTCTTACTAGAATAACCAAAAAGGTAGTTAACTATTCGTCTAGGTATCTTCATAACAATTTCTGAAGCTAACTTTTTCTTCACATTGTATAATATGTAAACGTGTGATATAGGTCCATCTTTAGATCAATTCAATTCAAACTAGACCATTTAGGTCAAACTTCTGAATATATAGCCACAGTTAATCCAAACGATTATACTTTCTCTAACCATTTTATATAATTTTTTTTTTACTTTAGAAATAATAACACACGTTTAATATATAATAGCAAGCATACTTTTATGATCATCGGATATTAGAATGCTAAAAATCTTAAATTTCGCCACATAAACTAAAACATAAAGAGTGTCCAGAACCTTCCATTGTCCAAAACATATCTTTTTGTAAAACTCTCTTTCAACCCCAAGAGCCGAAAATTAGGCACTATTTTACTCTGACATCGATATTTATTTTAAACCATAAAACTAAACATTTTTAGAACAAATATGAATGCTACACATTTCTAGTATAAAATACTTTACCTTTTTGGTATAGCTTAACCTAAAGACTTACATACTATTTTTGTAGTCACCAATCACTATAATTATAAACAATTATTTGTTTTAAACCATAAAACTAAACATTTTTAGAACAAATATGAATGCTACACATTTCTAGTATAATATATTTTACCTTTTTGGTATAGCTTAACCTAAAGACTTACATACTATTTTTGTAGTCACCAATCACTATAATTATAAATAATTATTTGTACTCGTATATTCGCTCATAATTTTTTTAAATATTTTAAGTTATTATAAATATGGAAAGTAGTGTTTTATTTTCCTGTTCTTTTTTTTTTTGGCTGTTCCGTGATGGTTCCAATTTGACCATGTTTAAAAATAGAAACTTCAATCGGTTGAAAGAAAAAAAACAAACAAACATCAACCCAATATAATCTCAATTAACGAGGGGTGGGAGCTTCATGTTTCCAAATCGGTTGAAAGAAAAAATCCAAAATAAAGCCTAGATTTTCTCACGTGTCAACGTTGGACGCGGTTTGTTCCTTAAACCGTGTCGCCCATGTCAAGCCAGACATGGCTGGCCCCTGGTACTCACTGTCATCATTATTGCATAGAAATTTTCTAACACTAGTCTTTATCACTTCCTAATATAATAAAAAAAAATTCCAACCCAAATGTCACCATTTTCCTAATCAACAACCAAAATTGAAACAAGAATTTTCATTTCTCTTTCTTTCTTTGTTTCAACAGAGTAGTCCTCTAACAAAAAGACCAGCAATGGAGCTTTTCCACAAAGCAAAAGCCGTTCGTTTACAAAGTCACCACGGCAAGTACTTAACAGCTGATGAAGATGAAGTATCAGTAACCCAAGATCGTAATGGCTCTTCAAAAAACGCAAAATGGACAGTAGAATTCGTCGAAAAAATCGACAACGTTATACGCTTAAAAAGTTGTTACGGAAAATATCTTACAGCATCAAATCAGCCATTTCTTTTAGGTATGACTGGTCGGAAAGTTTTACAAACTGTTCCAAATAGGCTTGATTCTTCAATTGAATGGGAACCCATTAGAGAAGGACATCAAGTGAAGCTAAGGACAAGGTACGGACAGTTTTTGAGAGGTAATGGTGGACTTCCACCATGGAGAAACTCAGTGACACATGATATTCCACATCGGACTTCTACTCAAGATTGGATTCTTTGGGATGTTCATGTTGTTGAGATTTTGGTTCATCATTCTCCTGTTTCTAAGCCGCCGCCGCCGTTGGTTCAACACTCGGATTCTTTTGCTTCTGAATCTAGTTCTCCTTCTACTGGCTCGTCAAAATCCCCCAGCTTTTCTAGACAAGAGGTAATTTCCAACTTTTGACCTTGTAGTTCAATGATTGTTATTATATTTTGGGGGTAAAGATTCCAGTTTAGCCTTATTCTATACAAAATATCTTGATTTTAGTCTCCATTATACTTTGAGGTATTTATATTTTTGTTGTTAGAAATAGTCTAGTAATTGACATTTACTTTTAAAGGAGCTCCTGTTCAGACTGAGTTAATTTTACATGTCAAAATGCTCCTCTACTTTTGATTATAGTTTAAAATTACCTTATGTTATACTATTGGAGCTTTGTTAGGGTCAAAGCCAAATATTTGCTAGCCAAGTATGAATAATTCCAAAATATAACGGAGAGTAAAATAAGATATTTTGATCATTTAGGAGTATTGTTGACCCTTTTTAGCTTTGATGGTGGTAATTCTAGTCAGCTTACTTTACTTTCAGGCTACATGTTACAGTCTACAAGTATAGGTGTCGGGCAAACTTATTAATCTGGTATGTGAATTTGATGATTACTATGTTATGGTACTTAATTATCTCTTCTTCTTTTTTCCTTTTTCTTTGGCAGTCAAGTGATTCTTTGGTTTGTTCGCCGCCTAAGTTAGGTGATGGAAGGCTTATCTATTATCATATTGCGGATGAATTTGGTGAAATTGAAGAAGAAATGGAGGGACTTAGCATAGCTTTCAAGGGAAATAGTGTTGAGGAGCTAAAGAAGAGATTGGAGGAGGAAACGGGGCTTGAGGGAATTACTGTGTGTACTCGGAGTCCTTTAAATGGGAATCTTTATCCTCTTCGTTTGCAGCTTCCTCCCAACAATGCAACTATGAATGTTATTGTTATGCCATCTTCATCTAAAGGTGAGACTTTTACTTGTCTTGAATTGGTTTCATTTCGTGGAAGTTTGAATTTTTAGGTTCATGATTTTGTTTTTGGTTCAAAATAATCTATAATGTTCATAGAGGTTCTTTTACACGGAGTCTGTAGCCAAATGAAAAATGTTATTGTGGGAAACAGCCTCTTGCAGAAATACAGGGTAAAACTGCGTACAATAAACCCTTGTGGTCCAGCCCTTCCCCAGGCTTTACGTAGAATCAGAGCTTAGTGCACCGGGCTGTCTTTTTTTTTTTTTAACTAATAGTTCATTGACCAGTCATCTATGCCTTTGTTCTTGAGTTAAAGCATCAGCATTTCAGCCCTTGATGTCCTTCAAACCAATGTCACCTAGACAATTAAGGAATTTACAGCAAAACATAAGCTCAATTTGTTATATCAGTGTTGGGCTGTTAATTGATGTTGTCTAAGCTTACTTTGAGAGTGTTGCTCGTGTTATGTGGCCAACTAATATTGTATAAAGTAGTTACACTGTTGGTGTATATAAGTTAAATTCTATTGTTATTACCAACAATATCATCCTTTAGGAGTCTTTTTGCTCGTTCGGCTATGTTTAAGTTCATATACCTTCAACTTGAATCCAATACCCTGGTGAAGCTAATTTTACTGGTGTCGAAGTCCCATAGGTATCATAGAATTACATTAGGTACCATATGAATAGGCCTGTGAAAACCCGTGTAGCTTCTTCTGATTCCTCCCATTGAGTCGGTCTTAGAGCCAGTAGATCAGATGGAATGAGGGATGGAAGGATGTATTCAAAGGGCTACACGACGGAATTAGAGTGGCTGGAGCTCCTCTCCTTACGGTCAAGTGGCTTGCCCACTAGCTCGTTCTTTACTAGTCATCTAGGCGAACCTGTTGGGTTAATTAACTCAACCTAAAGAAAGCTCATTAGGGTGTCTGGGAGCACTTCTGTTTTCACTCTTTAGTTCAATCTTTTATACTGCCTGTACAAGTTACTAGTTGAATTCGTCTTTGGCCCATCTATTTATGTTGATTCTGTATAGTCAGCTGATTACATTCTCATTGGTGTTCTTGCTAACAATTTAACCTCTTGCTACGGTGTATCAGAGGCAAGAGATTCTGAAAAACCAAGAATGCCATTGTAGGCACTCTGAGAGTGCTACACGGATTGATGCAGTAGATGGATGTAGCTGGATTTTTGCACCAGTGATTATGGATGTAGTCTTATGTCTTTCCCTTGTTTATAAAGCATTTGTATATAAGGTTTTGAGTGCTGAGAGAGAGACAAAGATGATAGTTACTAGACTAGCTGCTTTGTATCATTGGATGTTAATCTCATACTATTGCACGGAATAATGAAAATGAAGGAGATCTGGTGGTTGAAGAGAAGTGCTTGGATTTTTTGTTCCATTTCCTGAAATAGAGCCTTGGAGCAACAGGTTCGAGCCGTGGAAGCAACCACTAATGCTTGTATTAAGTTACGCTGTCTATATCATATCTCTTGGGGTGCGGTCTTTTCTTGGATCCTACGTGAATGCAGGATACTATGTGCATCGGGCTGCTTTTTCCGGAGGACATTTCTTGAACTGGTTTTTTGTGGCAAGAAGTTCCTTTTGTTGTTGTGGTCGTTGGCAACTACAGTTTGTTGTAAATTATTAATTTGGGTACCCTTGAGAATGAGGCGCACCACTTTCTCCATTTTTCTATTTCAGGGAGCACGTACTCTCTTTCTTTTTCTAATGGAGAAAAAAAAAAGGCTTGAAAAACCATCTCACCTAACATTGATTGGTGGCATACTCTAAGCTCAACTGCCACAGCTCATAAAAGCAATAGTGCACTACTAGCTGAGTATCTTTTATATGATAAAAAATTGTACAGACAAACTATGTATAACCGTCCAAGATAGATTGAGGCGCACGCAAGCTGGTTCAGACCGATCAGACCATGCAAGTTGGTTAAGACTCAAGGTCCATACAAAAGAACCCGATCAGACCATGCAAGTTGGTTAAGACTCAAGGTCCATACAAAAGAACCTTCTCCCATCAGTTTTATTTCAAATCAACTCAAGGTCCATACAAATGAACCTTCTCCTATCAAGGTTTATTTCAGATCAAGAATTTCATATGCATTATCAAATATATGCAAATATGTGGATAGAAGTCATGCTTTTGTTTCACAAATATATAGGCACATTAAGATCCATGCCATGCGTATGTATCAAAATTGAACATGTATCAATGCGTCACTCAAATCTTGCTGTGGTACACACCGCTAGGGGTGTACAAAGAAAACCGGTAAACCGCACCAACCCGACAAACCGAGTCAAGCCGGAAAAAAAAACCCGACTAGTGGTTTGGTTTGATTTGGTTTGGTATGTAAAAAAAAAACCCGACTATAATAGGTTTGGTTTGGTATTAACTAAAATAAGTCAACCCGAGACCAAACCAACCCGATATTTATGTATATAATTTTTAAATTTATTTT
>MU675060.1:32699-45309 GCA_026770625.1 Nicotiana glauca
GAATAACACAACAAAATCATGAAAATCACCATATAAGACTCACGGTCATGCTTGACACCAACATATAGATACTCGTCACCATGCTTATATGTCTTACTCGACAAGAAACAAATAGAAATTAGGACACAACTCCTAATCCCTGAAGCTAAAGTTAAACCAAACACTTACCTCGAACTTCCACGACCAACTCAATCCTCAAAAACCGCCTTTCCTTTCGAATTAGGCTCCAACATAATCGTATCTATGAATAATAGATTTAATAACATCAATAAATGCTAAACAATCCAATTCCAATGCTAATTTATTGCTTTTTAATCATTCTTCCCAAAAATCCAAAAATTAACCCGGGCCCGCTTGGTCAAAATACGAGGTTCGGACCAAAATCAAATCTCTCATTCACCCACGAGCCCAATTATATAATTATTTCCAAATTCCCCCTAAAACGAGGTCTAAATTATCATTAATCAAAGAGCCCTAGTTCTACACAAATCCCTAACTTTCTACCCTTAATCACATGTTTTAGGCCTAGAATTCTAGTGAGTGTTGATGGAAAATGAAGAAAACAAGTTAAATAATGCTTACCCAAGAAGCTTTAGTGAAGAAGTAATTCAAAAATCGCCTAGGATCTTTGGAGAAGAAAAGGTTTGTGAAAATTTTATGAAATCCCGCAATGGGTTCTGTTTTTGGTCTTTTAAAATAACCGGGCAAAATTGCCTTTCACGTTCACAACAGGCTCATCGCGTTTGCGATGAGTCAGGCCTGAAGACCTTCGTGTTCACGACATTAGGCTCGCATTTTCGGAGAGTAAACTACTCGAGCCCTCGCGTTCGCGTCCAAAGGACCGCGTTCGCGTAGAACAAATGCCCCACCCCTGCCCAGGCTCATTTGGCCTTCACGTTCGCGTGGACAGGACGGCGTTCGCAAAGGGTTAACCCCTCAAATCCTCGCGTTCACGACCTGTGCTACACGTTCGCGTAAAAGGAATTTCCTTCATCTAAATTTTATGCATCGCATTCGCGAGGGTCCTCCCGCGAACGCTAAGAAGGAAACATTAGAAACCCAACAACTGAAAACCTGCAATTTTTCTTAAACTCAAAACTTCCCGAAACACATTCGAAACGCACCCGAGCTCTCGAGGCTCCTAACCAAACACACGTACTAACTAAACAACATCATACGAACTTATCCATGCGATCAAATTGCCAAAATAACATCATTATCACAAATTAAACCTTAAAATCAAAGCATTTTTCTCAAACTTCTTAAAATATCAACTTTAACAATTCAAGTCCGAATCACGTCAGACGATGTCTGTTTTTCACCAAATTTTACAAAAACATCTTAAATCATATATAAGACCTCTACCGGGCACCAGAACCAAAATACGGGCCCGATACCAACAGGTTCTAATCAAATTTCATTTCAAACTTCCTTAATAATTCCAGAAAAATAATTTCCTTTAAAAATTCATTTCTCAGGCTCGGGACTTCAAAATTCGATTCCAGGCATACGTCCGAATCCTATATTTTCCTACCGACCCTTTGGGACCGTCAAATCACGGGTCCGGGTCCGTCTACCCAAAACATTGATGGAAGTCAAATTAACTCAATTTATAACCAAATTTTATCATTTTTCGTAGATTTTTATATTTAAGCTTTCCGGCTATGCGCTCGGACTGCGCATGCAAATCTAGGTGACTCTAAATGAGGTATTTAAGGCCTCGAAGTCATAGAATTTAATTTAAAAAAAGTGATGACCGTTTGGGTCATCATATTCTCCACCTATAAAATAACCGTTCGTTCTCGAACGGACAAAAGAAGGAAGTACTTGAGTCGGGGAATAGATGGGGATAACGGCTCCGCATACTCCTAGGTCGATGCCTTAGGAAGATGATCTCTCCACTGAACACAAACAGAAGGAAAACTCTTCGACCTCTACTGATGAATCTGCCGGTCTAGAATAGCTACCGGCTCCTCCTCATACGACAAGTCCTTGTCCAACTGTTAGTGCTGAAATCTAACATGTGGGATCGATCGTCGTGATACTTCCGAAGCATGGACACAGGAAACACTGGGTGCACGACTGATAAGCTCGGCGGCAATGCAAGTCTATAAGCCACTTCTCCCATTCGATCAAGAATCTCAAATGGACCAATGAACCTAGGGCTAAGCTTGTCGTTCTTCCCAAATCTCATCACGCCCTTCATAGGCGACACTCGGAGTAATACCCGCTCACCGACCATAAAAACCACATCTCAAACCTTGCGGTCTGCGTAACTCTTCTGCCTGGACTGAGTTGTACTAACCCTATCCTGAATAATCCTGACCTTGCCCAAGGCCTCCTGAACCAGATTCGTACCCAACAACCGAGCCTCTCCTGGCTCAAACTATCCAACTGGAGACCGATACCGTATATCATATAAAGCCTCATAAGGAGCCATCTGGATACTCAATTGGTAGCTATTATAGGCAAACTCCGCTAAAGGCAAAAACTAATCCCATGAGCCTCCAAAGTCAATAACACAAGCTCAGAGCATATCTTCCAAAATCTGAATAGTCCGCTTAAACTGACCGTCCATCTGGGGATGAAATGTTGTGCTCAACTCAACCTATGTGCCCAACTCTCGTTGAACTGCTCTGTAGAAATGCAAGTTCAACTGCGTATCCCGATTCGGAATGATAGATACGGGCACACCATGAAGGCGAACAATTTCCCAAATACAGATCTCAGCTAACCTCTCAGAAGAATAGGAGACTGCCACAGAAATAGAATGTCCTGACTTGGTAGCCTATCAACAATGTCCCATATTGCGTCGAGCTTCTTTTGAGTCTGCGGGAGCCCAACAACGAAATCCATAATGGTCTGCTCCCACTTCTACTCGGGAAGCTCAACCCTCTGAAATAAACCACCAGGACTCTGATGGTTGTACCTAACCTGCTGACAATTCAAACACCGAGCCACATATGCAATGATATCCTTCTTCATTCTACACCACTAGTAATGTTGCCGCAAATCCTGATACATCTCCGCGGCACCTAGATGAATAGTGTACCGGGAACTATGGGCCTCCTCCAAAATCAACTCTCGGATCCCATTCATATTAGGCACACAAACTCGACCTTGAAATCTCAAAACTCCGTGATCATCTAAGGTAACCTTTCTGGTACCTCCACGCTGCACCGTGTCTCTAAGGACATACAAATGGGGATCATCATACTGCTGATCACAGATACGCTTCAACAATGAAGAACGAGCGACCGTGCAAGCTAATATATGACTGGGCTCAGAAACGTCCAGCCTCATGAACTGATTGGCTAAAGCCTGGACATCCAAAGCGAGCGGCCTCTCACCGACCATAATATAAGCAAGACTTCCCATACTAGCTGACTTCCTACTCAATGTATTGGCCACCACATTGTCCTTTCTTGAATGATATAAAATGGTGATATCATAATCTTTCAACAACTCCAACCACCTCCTCTGCCTCAAATTCAACTCCTTTTGCTTGAACAAATACTGAAGACTCTTGTGGTCTATGAACACCTCACATGCCATGCCATACCGATAGTGCCTCCAAATCTTCAATGCGTGAACTATGGAGGCCAACTCCAAATCATAAAATGGATAGTTCTTCTCGTGAATCTTCAACTACCACGAAGCATAGGAAATGACCTTGCCATCCTGCATCAACACTGCACCAAGCCCAATATGGTAAGCATTACAATAAACTGTATAGGGACCTAAACCTGTGGGCAAAACCAACTCCGGTGCCATAGTCAGAGCTGTCTTGAGCTTCTAAAAGCTAGCCTCACACTTATCCGACCATATGAATTGAGCACCCTTCTGGGTCAACCTGATCCTCAGGGCTGCAATAGATGAAAACCTCTCCACAAACCGACGATAGTAGCCTGCTAATCCCAAGAAACTCCAAATCTTTGTAGCTGATGCTAGTCTAGGCCAGTTCTTGACTGCCTCAATCTTCTTCGGATCAATCTGAATACCCTCTGCTAACACAACATGACCTAGAAATGCAACTAAAATCAACTAGAACTCATACTTCGAGAATTTTGCATATAATTGTCTATCCTTCAGAGTCTGAAGAACCACTCTAAGGTATTGCTCGTGCTCCTCCTGGCTGCGGGAATTTATCAATATATCATCAATGAAGACTATCACAAATAAATCCAAATAAGGCCTAAACACTCGGTTCATCAAGTCCATAAAAGCTGTTGGGGCATTTTTCAACCCGAATGACATAACCAAGAACTCATACTGCCCGTGCCGAGTGCGAAAAGCTATCTTAGGGACATCAGATGCCCTAATCCTCAACTGATGGTAGCCAGATCTCAAGTCAATCTTCGAAAATACCTTGGCACCTTGAATTTGATCAAACAAATCATCAATTCTCGGCAATGGATACTCATTCTTGATTGCAACCTTGTTTAACTGCCGGTAATCAATATTCATTCTCATCGATCCGTCCTTCTTCTTGACAAACAACACTGGCGCACCCCAAGGTGAAACACTGGGTCTAATGAAACCCTTCTCAAGCAAATCTTGGAACTGCTCCTTCAACTCTTTCAACTCAGGCGGGGCCATATGATACAGCAGGATAGAAATGGACTAAGTGCCCGGAGTCAAATCAATACCAAAGTCAATATCCTTGTCGGTGGCATACCGGGCAGGTCTGAAGGGAAAGCATCAGGGAACTCATGAACAACATGCACAGAACCAATAGAAGGAAACTCAACACTAGAATCACGAACATACGCCAAATAGGCCAAACACTCCTTCTCGACCATACGTCGAGCCTTCACATAAGAGATAATACTATGGGTAGAATGACCAGGAGTCCCTCTCTGCTCTAAACGAGGCAAACTCGATAAAGCTAAGGTTACAGTCTTGGTATGACAATCCAAGGTAGCGTGGTAAGGTGATAACTAGTCTATGCCTAATATAACATCGAAACCGACCATGTCTAGAAGAAGCAAATCTACACGAGTCTCAAGACCTCCAATTATCACTATACATGAAAAATGGACGCGATCCACCACAACAGGATTACCCACCGGCATAGACACATAAACAGGGGCACTCAAAGAATCACGAGGCATGACCAGATACGGAGCAAAATAAAACCGAAGCTTCTCTACCACAAACCAGAATAGTACCTGCACCTCCACCTCTAATACCTTTACCTCCACCTCTCGCATCTCTACCTCTACCTCATACCTCTACCTCCCCCGCTAATACCTCTCTCTGAGTGATGTGGAGAAACTTCTCCTAAAATAGCTGCGTGAACTGTCCTTAAGTCAAAGCTGATGACCTAACTGGTATAGCCAATCAATAATCTCTTCAACAGGTATTGGCGGATCCAGACCAGCGAAAGGTAGCAAAATCAACCCCATTGGTCTCCACGATCCCCATGTTCCTGAGAACCTCATGACATCTGTGTAAATAATCTTGGGGATCCTTAGTAGATGCACCGCTGAATATAGTAGTGAAGATCTTGGTGAAACTTATCCAACCTCCACAAAGCCTCCAAAGACGTAGCTGATCTATCACTGGTTTGTGCTGCTGCTCAGCTGAAGAAATGGTACATGACCTCGCTATTCGCGAAAGGACAAGAGTAGAGGTTTCAATTTAGCATTGGGAGAACAAAATCGCACGACAGGGAAAAATAGAAGTGAAAATTTTCCTAACTATGTAGCCTCTAGGGGATAAATACAGACGTCTCCGTACCGATCCCTCAGACTCTACTAAGCTTGTCTGTGAACTGTGAGACCTATATAACCTAGAGCTCTGATACCTTGGTATCACGACCCAAATTTCCCACCCTTGGGAGTCGTATTGGCGCCTACTAATATGAGCTAGGCAAGCCAAACCTTTAGTTCAATTACTTCATTAACCAATTATTTCTTTTTAACAATTATAAAGAGATAACATGATAACAACGGAAGATTGAATTCAAGAGGAAGACAATGATACAATATATGAAAAATATATTTAATACAAATACTTCATCCTTAACTACCCAAAATCGGGTGTCACGGACAGTCTAAGATTTACTACATACAAAGTCTGAAGAAATATTAATACACCGTTTCGGAATATAAGCAAAATGAAACAAGAATAGTAGATAGAAGAAGACTCCAAGGCCTGCGGACTACCTCGGGTCGCCTGATGAGCAAGAATCAGCAATCCCAACAAGGTCTGAAGTCTACAATACTGGGGTCTACACAAAAACGTGTAGAGTGTAGTATCAGCACAACCGACCCCATATGCTGGTAAGTGCCTAGCCTAACCTCGGCGAAGTAGTGACGAGGCTAGGACCATACAACCAAATAAACCTGTACAGTTGTATAATATACAGTAGAAAGTAGAGAAGGAATAAAAAAGTAAAGATGGGAGGGGGAAACATGCTTCGTGGAAATAACCGATAAGACAGAATCTCAATAGATTATCAGGAAACCAAAATTTAACTTCTAAAAAGAATAAGGAAAACAAAGGCAGATTTTAATCTTGGTTCACATCTTGTTGCAGGCATGCAACCCGATCCCATTTCATCATATCTCGTGGTAGGCGTACCACCTGCTCCCATTTCATTATATCTCGTGGTAGGCGTACCACCCGCTCCCATTTCATTATATCTCGTGGTAGGCATACCACCCATTTCCATTTTATTATATCTCGTGGTAGGCGTACCACCCGCTCCCATTTACAGGTCAACACAAAATCACAAGGAATCCCGATAAGGGAGCAAAAGCAATATAATAACTCCCCGATAAAGGAACAACAATATCAAGGCAAACATCCCGGCTAAGGGAGAATCAACTATAACCAGTCCTAAATCAACTCCCACTCAGCTATACCCGAACTTGTTACAACACCTAACTACCTCAGCTATAACCAAACTCGTTACAACACCTAACTATCTCAACTATGACCCAACCTGTTATAATACCTGACTACCTCAGCTATAACCAAACTCGTTACAACACCTAACTACCTCAACTATAACCCAAATCATTACAACACCTAACTACCTCAACTATAACCCAACTCGTTACAACACTTAACAAAAAGAATTATCAACCTAAGCATCTGTAACATCGGTTAAGAACACAATGCAAGGGAACCACAACTCAACAAATAGCCCGGTAGGGGGGGGGGGCAACATAGTGATCTCTTTTCAATTCTCTCTTATACTTTCACAATTCGCTATACAATTGGAGCCAACGCTCATCAATGTTCATAAGTCACAATTCTTTCCATAACTTTACACAACAAATAGAAATCTTCATCAAAGCATGAATAACACAATGAAATCATGAAAATCACCATATAAGACTCACGATCATGCTTAACACCAATGTATAGATACTCGTCACCATGCCTATACGTCGTACTCAACAAGAAACAAATAGCAATTAGGACACAACTCCTAATCCCTCAAGCTAAGGTTAGACCAAACACTTACCTCGAACTTCCACGGCCAACTCAATCCTCAAAAGCCTCATTCCTTTCAAATTAGGCTCCAACACAATCGTATCTATGCATAATCGATTTAATAACATTAATAAATGCTAACAATCCAATTCCAATGCTAATTTAAAAATCGACCCGTGCCCGCTTGGTCAAATCAAGAGGTTCGGATCAAAAGCAAATCCTCCATTCATCTATGAGCCCAAATATATAATTATTTCCAAATTTTGACCCCAAAACGAGGTCTGAATCACCATTAATCAAAAAACCCTAGTTCTACCCAAATACCTAACTTTCTATCCTTAATCACATGTTTTAGGCCTAGAATTCTAGTGGGTGTTGATGGAAAATGAAGAAAACAAGTTAAATAATGCTTACCCAAGAAGCTTTAGTGAATAAGTGCTTAAAAAATCGTCTAGGAGCTTTGGAGAAGAAAGGGTTTGTGAAAAATTTATGAAATCCCGCAATGGGTTCTGTTTTTGTTTTTTTAAAATAACTCGGCGAAATTGCCCTTCGCGTTCGCGACAGGCTCATCACGTTCACGATGAGTTAGGCCTGAAGACCTTCGCGTTCATGACATTGGGCTCATGTTCATGGAGAGTCAACTCCTCGAGCCCTCGCGGTCGCATCCAAAGGGTCGCGTTAGCGTAGAACAAATGCCCCACCCCTGCCGAGGCTCATTTTGCCTTCGCATTCGCATGGCCAGGACCGCGTTTGCGAAGGGTTAACCCCCCAAAGCCTCGCGTTCGCGACCTATGCTACGCGTTCGCGTAGAAGGAATTTCCTTCATCAAAATTGAATGCATCGCATTCGTGAAGGTCCTCCCGCGAACGCGAACGCGAAGAAGGAAATATCAGAAATCGAACAGTTGAAAACCTGCAATTTTTCTTAAACTCAAAACTTCCCGAAACACATCCGAAATACACCCGAGCTCTCGGGCCTCCTAACCAAACACAAGTTCTAACTCAACAACATCATACGAACTTATCCGTACGATCAAATAGCCAAAATACCATCATTATCATCAAATTAAACCGCAAAATCAAAGCATTTTTCTCAAACTTCTTAAAACATCAACTTTAGCAATTCAAGTCTGAATCACATCAAACGACGTCTGTTTTTCACTAAATTTTACAGAAACATCTTAAATCATATAATAGACCTGTACCATATGCCGAAACCAAAATATGGGCCCGATACCAACACGTTCTAATTAAATTTCATTTCAAATTTCCTTAACAATTTCCTTTAAAATTTTATTTCTCGGGCTCGGGACTTCAGAATTTGATTTCGACATACGCCCGAGTCCCATATTTTCTTACGAACCCTCCAGGATCGTCAAATTATGGGTTCGGGTCCGTTTACCCAAAATGTTGGCCGAAGTCAAATTAACTCAATTTATAACCAAATTTTATTATTTTTCATAGATTTTCATATTTAAGCATTCCGACTATGCGTCCGGACTACGGACGCAAATCGAGGTGACTCTAAATGAGGTATTTAAGGCCTCAGAGACATAATATTTAATTTAAAACAAGTGATGACCATTTGGGTCATCACGCGTCATCACGCTTGGCCTGTTGTTCCTTATCTTTCTGCTTATCGAATCATTCTCCTCCTCTAGTTGCTAATTCTCCTGTTCTCCCATAGCCACCTGAGTAATGCACTCTAAATTTGGGATGAGTAAGGGCACTGGAAGAACATATGTTGCAGGTTTTCCTCAGCTCCAGTGGTACACAAAACACAGTCAGTTTGGACATGTATGCCCCATTTCTGCAATCGATCAACAGTAGCCAATTGACCTCATAGTGCCATCCAAAGAATGAACTTATGTTTTTGTGTAGCAGTTGGTCCCAACACTAGCCTTTTCCATTGAACGTTTTGAAACTGTGGAAGAAAGAGTAAGTAAGATTTTTTCATGCTGAACTTATCTTTATCGCATCAACTTTGTAATGTCACATTGTAGTCCATGTTCAGGAACCATTTCTTTGTATCCAATATTTTCCTTACAAGCCAGCATGCTTGTGTAGGTGTATTTAGCTGCTGTAGTTCTTTCCCTTTGATATAGAAGGTATTGATATTTTATACTTCAATACCACACAAAAGGGGGTGATTTGTGTGGTGTCTTATATTTTTGCATGTATATATTACAGAATGACCTAGTTCTTCTATGTGTTCCTTACACTACAGTTACGGAATAATAAATGTAGAAAGTAAAGAACACAAGTATTCTCACGTGGCAAACACATGGCTCAAAAGGTGAAAAAACCACGACTTACTACCTAGTAGGATTTTCTCCAAACAGTTCACAGCAACTCTGAGCCAACAACAAAGTTTACAAACTCTTTCAAACCTAAGGATTAACTCTAACCTTTATAGTAACCAGTCATAGGCTGTTGCAACTGCTTTAAGTTAATTCTAACTTGAATAATATAACTCGAGTTTACAACCTCTTGCAAACCTAAACTCTAACCCTTATAGCAATAATCCACAAGTTGTTGAGACTACTTCAATTTAACTCTAACTTGAAAGAAACAACTCAAGTACCTAGTACAATTTTATTTTAAGAAAGCTGAAAGGTACACCTTAAAATGCCTACTACACTTTGAACTACAAATAAAGAAACACACATAAAACTCTTTATGGAGCTGGTTCTTCAATTTGGTTCGTATAGCTTCAGGATCACACTTTTAAAACTCACAGGAATTGCACACAAAATGCCTTGCTATTTTGCTCTCGATTCATGCTTAACTTCAGTATATGTGCATCATCTGTAAAAGAGAAGATAACTGATATATAGAGTTAGTAAATAAAGATTAACTAGAAGTCTAATGCTTTACTTCCTTGGTGGAAGAGTTGCAGTTATCTTCAACTTCTAGCTCTTCCCTTGTCTTGGATAGAGTTCTCTTCAAGTAAGAAGTCCTTCTCCTTATCAAATATGCAACTTTTCATTCAGGGAGTATCAGATATGACGACTTATACTTATCCCTTTCACGTGTATGCAATTTGCTTGATTCTATCCCTCACCTGTGTACATTGTCCATGGACCCGATTCATGCATGTGTTCCTTTGTCAATCATCAAAACCAAAACCACCTAGGTCAATAAATTCTCCCTTTTTGATGATGACAAACTCTGTGCTTTTCAAAAGCATGGAACCTGTTTTAGCTCAGCTCAACATCAATCACATTGTTAGAACGCCTTCCATTTAAAGTCATAAATCAACAAGGACCGTGTTCATTAAATTATAAACATCATACTCTAAAGCAAAAGCACACCTTATATTCCCCCTTTTTGGCATCATCGTAAAGTTTTATAATTAAGTTAAGTAACCCGATTTCAACAGATATCACTCATGGCCACCAGGGCTACTTTGAATGCAATCGTGGATTCAATTTTCTCTTTATCAATCTAAGGATATTAGCCATCTAAGAAATATCAACAAACAATTAGATCAAAAATAGTGAATTTAATTGATTGATAAGATCCTACCATAAAGCATAAGAAGAAATAAAAATATAGAACCATGAGCAAAAAACAGAGAAATCTCACTTGGGTCACTGGTTGCAACTGAGCTAGGAAGAATTTAGGATTGGGAAGGACTAGGTTCTTGGTTCTTGGCTTGAAAAAGATTCAGTATATCTTGAAGAATTCCATCATTTTTCTCATTTTACTTTGTAAGCTCACAATTGAGATAGTCTCTCTCAGCCTCAACTTCAGCCAACCTAGTCTTCAATCGTAAAATCTAAACATCCTTAACCATTTTCTTCCACTATTTGAGCTTTCTTGCTCCTTTAGGTAGATGTGGTTATTTTAGTCACAACTAAACCCTCTTCCACAACCTTTGTTTCTTGAGAATTCTTTCTCTTTTTGGACTAGGCGTGGTTACTTCCACATCTTTATCTTCATCCTCATAAACCAGGTTCAATTCCTCAATCTAGACTACTCCACTTGGCTTAAAATTTTTTTCTTTCGAAGTGAATTTCTTGGCACACTCCGATAAGGCCTTTTTACATTGGCCTTACTATGCTTCTTCTGGCTCCTTGTAGTTCATCCGCTTGTGCGAGTAGTTGCTACAGGTATAGAAGGAGCACCCTTTCTCTTAGTGCTACCAATGCCCTTTGCAGTTTTTCTAACTATGCTCTTCTTCTTTTGATTATAACTATCTGACACCTTTTACAACAGATTAGGACTCTTTTCTATTTTATCAAAAGAAGGAACTGGTTCATGAAATTATTTCCTTAGCCTAAACAGCCTATCTGCTGCACTTTTATCACTAGAACCATCACATATCTCCTATGATTCTATTCCCATGCTTTCATTCATAGTCTTCTCATTATAACTAATTTCTTTACTCCATACAATCATTGCTCCATCTTCTTCAATAAAACCAACAAGAGTGGGTGAAGGAGCTCTAACCACTCTTTATTCTTCCTTCCCCTCACATATATTTCAACACCCTTGCTCCCTTTTTATTTTTACCACCAATGTATTCAATATTAATATTTCCCTTTTCAATATCAGCCATAGACCCAACCAAAATAAATTGATTCTCAAGTTTTTCTGTAATTTCAGAACCAAACTCAGTGGTGGGAGACTTAGAGGTTACCTGTTCAGTTTCATAAGAAACTGGTTCTTCCCCCTCAATCGTAGACCAGATCATCAGAATTTTGTGGTTCTTTTGCTTGACTGGCTTGTAGCCTTCCATTCAATTTCTTGGCTTGTACTTTGCTTGCTACTATTTTTTGTGCAATCATTTTGATATAACTTTTTTTAGGGTTTGGGCGGTTGAAAGTGTGGATAAAGATTATTTGAATAGCGAGGAAGGTTTTCCAGAGGGAAAGGTTACGTGTATATGACACCTTTTTGAAGTCTAGAATCTAATCACATTAGAAGTTTCAGTTTAAAAAGACGTTAGACTATTCCCCAAATATTTTAACAATTATGCCGCGTGGGACTTTTGATGAAACTGGTGTAGACATGTAATTTTTGACCCTCCCCAAGATTTTTTATATTTTAGCACGTAAATATTTAATTTAGGCCTAATATAGCTATTTCAACTCATTTTGACTCTTTATTTTATTTTATTACATTATATATATATATATATATATATATATATATTT
>MU675060.1:46603-59140 GCA_026770625.1 Nicotiana glauca
ATATATATATATATATATATATATATATATATATATATATATATATATATATATATATATATATATATATATATATATATATATATTGCATCTACATTTAGAATTTTATTTTATATTTTTAGATTAATTAAGTAAATTGTTGTTGGATAAAATAGAAAAAATCGTAAAAAATAGTCATATTGCATTTTACTCTTTAATTTTCAAATTTTGGCATCTTTCTTTTAATTTGGTTTTTAATTAGTTGTAATAATTATTAGAGTTAATTGATTTAATGTTCTAAAATAATTTGGGGATAGAAAATGTTTTATTTAAAAAAATATAAATAAATAAAAAATAGGTCTTACCTAACTAATTAGGAAGCTTCTAATAAGTGGTGGGGTTAGGAGTATACTAAAAAAATTTTTTAATGGAGATTAATAAAATTGGTAAGGGACATATATGAATAAAAGGAGACATTTTCTATTGCCTATTTAATGGCTGAAAATCAGACACAGAAATACACCCGACATACACTCTATATACACTCAAAATAAACAAAAAAAAGAGGTAAATTTCGGACCCCAACTTACCAAGAAAAAGATAGCCATCTCCCTTAGTGGTGTCTTTATTGGAGTGGAATAAAATGGCAAAACACTTTGAGAGGAGGAGAGGATTTTGGGGGAAAGAGAGAGGGAGTGTGAGATAATTCTAAAAAGGGGGGCCTCCCCATTCTACAGAGGAGGAAGAAGAGAGGTTTAAAAAAGGGGAGAGAAGTTCAAAAAAATAGAGAGAAAAAATGGCTTCTTCTTAACGGAGAAGGGGGTATACACTCTATATACGCTTGATATACACTCTATATACACGGACATACCACTTCGTCTTCTTCACGAGCCTTCCCCCTACCTTGAGCTTCAGCAGCAACAACCATTTTCTTAAAAAAATCCAATGCCCAAACACACGCACACACACAAACATATTCGAAGCCGAGATGTTAGAAATGGTTTGAGGTCGTCGTTCCGTTGTCGAGTCGAGATTCACCATTGACTCATTTTCCTTTTATGTACTCGTTTGAAGAGATTCCGGGAAGAATTAATTAAAGTTTTCGATTTAGGTTCATTTCTTGGTCCTCTTTGATCTTATTCATGGTGTGATTAATTATATATGATATATGTCCATGGTTTAAGTTTCTTTGTTGCCTTGTAGGTAGCTAGATCGTATTTTGTTTTCCTTGATTTGTTACTATTGCTTTATGAATTGTTTGAATACTGATATGGAGATTTAAGATCACTCGATGTTACTAGATATTCCTTTACTGTGATGTTCTCTATTTTACTCTTTTCTTTGCGTTGACTATAGTACTTGTTTGGTTTTTATGACTTATATTGTATGAGGAGAATTATAACAACAGAAAATATTTATATTTTTGCATGTTGCCACTCTTATATGAAAGAAATAATAGTAGATTGCACCTATATTTTTCCTTCTGTGGTGCTAGTGTAATGTAAAAATGAAGATGTTTTCAGTAACCGTCCTTTCCAAATGATCCGGTAGAAAGTTTAGTTGCCTAATATTCTGCTTTTGTAGTTTGATGCGATATGATTTTTCCTTGCACATATGATTGTTTTCAGATATGTTAAGTTAGTGCATTTGTTAAATTGTCTTATGTTTTGTATTGTTGTTTAAATGGTGCTTTGAATTAGTTTTAGAATAAATCGAGGCGCGTTGTGCCAAATAAATTTACAATTGCACGGACCTCGCTTTAATTAATCTTGTTTATCCTTAGAAATCTAGTGAGCCATTTAGCAAATGCCATGGCTCTCGCAAAGTGCAAACACGTAGTTGCTTTAGGCGCGTATTTTAATAATCTACCTTCCTAAACTCGGGTGCATATTTATGTGACCCAAATCCAAATCTCAACGATGTTAAAATATGTCAAAAACCACGGGTGCATTTATATGACGTGGTTCGAGACGTGTTTTAATAGCATTGCAATTTTCTCTAAAAAAATGAATAAAAGCGGTTAAAAGTTAAAATTTGCACATAGGTTCATAATTGTTTAAAATCAGATATTTTGAGACGAATATGACAGTTGAGCGACCGTGCTAGAACCATGAAACTCGGGAATGCCTAACAACTTCTCCCGGGTTAACAAAATTCCTTACTCGAATTTTTGGTGCGCGGACGGTTAAACAGAGTCATTCTTTTCCTCGATTCGGGATTTGAACCGGTGACTTGGGACAATATAAATCTCCCAAGTGGCGACTCTGAATTCTTTATATAAATAAATCCCGTTTTGATTGTCCTTTAATTGGAAAAACTCCCTTTATTATACCCTTTCGGGTGGTGTAGAGTGAAAAAGGAGGTGTGACAGCTCTGGCGACTCGGCTGGGGACCGAACCCAGAATCTCTGGTTCAGGGTTCAAGAATTAGAGCTTGGTATATTTTTTGTATTTGGATTTTATATTATTTGATTTTATTACATGTTTGGGGCTAATATGCAAATGTTGCTTTTTACCGCTTTAATAATTTTTGAACTGTGTATATAAACTGTCTTCTCACACACGCCCTCTGAGTCTTCTTGAAATTAAAATTGGGCATTTGCTTGACATAGCTCGCTTTCTTTGAGATAGCCGAGGTGCTAGGCACCCGCTGAAGGATTTTAGTCATACATGTTTGTGACGACCCGACCCGTCGTCTCATGTATTTTCGTTCCGTTTTCCCCGTTATATGCTTCTTCATGTTTCAAAGTATGTACTTGGTGAATTTGAGATGATTCGGATCGAGTTTGGTAGGAAATGAGATAATTAGTCTCTTTAAGGAAGAATTAGTTTGAAAAAGTCAACCGGATGTTGACTTGTGAGTTAGAGGGCCCAGAATTGAATTTTGATGATTCAATTAGTTTTGGGAGATGATTTAAGGCTTAGGAGCGCAATCGGACGTAATTTTGGAGGTCTGGTGAAGAAGTTAGCCTATTTTGGCGAAGTTAGTATTTTGGCGATTTCCGGTTTAAAGGTGAATTTTTGATCCGGGAGTCGGAATGGAGTTCTGAGAGTTTCAGTAGCTTCGTTAGGTGATTTTGGACTTGTGTGCAAAATTTCAGGTCATTCGGACATCGTTTGGTCGGGATTTTTATTGAATGTGTGTTTTAGAAGTTTTTAAAAGAACTTAGGCATGAATTCGATGTAATTTGATGATTTTGGCGTTAGTTGAGGTGTTTTGACAACTGGAGCAAGTTTGGATAATGTTTTAAGACATGTTGGTGCTTTTAGTTGAGGTACCAGGGGCCTTGGGTGTATTTCAGAAGGTTAACGGATCGATTTAGGCACGAAAAAAAATAAAGTTGCTGCATTTCTTTACAGCACTGTGAACAGTAGTTATGAACAATGCCCATGAACAGTACCCATGAATAGTGCCCCCGTAACAGTATTCGTGAATAGTGCCGTGAGCAGTACCCCATAACAGTATCCATGAACAGTACCCCGTGAACAGTACACACGGGTGAACAGTAAAACGGGGTGAACAGTAATTCCGAAAAAAAATTCTGGGCAGAATGTTTACATTTCATTCGCGAAAACACCCCATTTCTCCACCATTTTTAGTCATTTTGAGAGCTTTTGGACGTGGATTGAAGGGAGTTTCAACTAAGATCGATTGGAGGTCAGTTTTATGAGTAAAATACATGATTTTTATTGAAGAATCATCCTAGAAATCCATGAAAACATAGTCAAATTATATGAAATTAGGGATTGAGATTGAAATTCTAAATTTGGGATTTAAGGGGTCAAATGGACTCCGATTCTTGTGAATTTGGTATGTATAGACTCGTGAAGAGATAAGGAACATTTTGATGTAAAAATTTTTGGATTTCAAGATGTGGGCCGAGGGCTCGGGTTTTGCAAATTTCGTGATTTTTGATATTTTTCGAGTCTTTTCTATTGGGTTAGATTTCCTTAACCTATTGTGATGTATTCATTGTGGTTTTGGCTAGATTTGATGCGCGAGGAGGTCGATACGAAAGGAAAGTGCATCGCGGGGTAGTATTTGGCCGGCTAGAGGTGAGTAATAGATGTTAATGCTGTTCTGAGGGTTTGAAACCCCAGACGTTCACATTATAACGCTAAGGCGTGAATGCACTCCATGATGAGTGCGGGGTCGGTTACTATTGAGGATCGTGACTTGGTCCATCCCGCGTGATATTTGTACTATACTGGTGATTGATACACATACGTTATTGATATTTACTAGGCTGGATGCAGTGTTTGGGACCTTGTGCCGACTTGTAGAATCCTTCGGGGATTGATATTACTGCTTTAGCATGACTTGCATATCATTTGGTTTCAATCCAAGGTTTTAAATACTATTTTGCAAACTCAGCCATATTTCTAAGTTTTGAAAACTCAAATGATATTTTAAATGTTATTTCGGGCTGAGAACTACTGTTTTATAAATGCCCATGGGGCTTATGATGTTTTCTGGACTGATTATGGGTGGCTCGGGCTGCGCGCCGCAGCAGGAACTTGAAACAATGGTAACAATGACACTATATGACGTAAATGGGTCAGGTAACAATGACTGACCAGGATTTGATTGATGCCATGAGATGACTTGATATTGTGCTTGGGCTGTAGGAGCCCCTCCAGAGTCTGTACACACCCCAGTGAGTGCCGTCGATGTTAAGTGATTATGGGTGGCTCGGGCTGCGCGCCGCAGTGGGTACTTGAATGTACCATCATATGCATTGCATTGCATTCATGCATTTGTATTTTTAATTGTTGCTCAGCTGTTCAGTTCCATACATTCCTGTATATTTGGATTATAGCTTACTTTGTGTATTTACTATATTTTCTTACCTTCAGACTGTATTTATTTTTATTTCTCTCTGGGACAAAGTACCCACTTTACTCCCTGCACCTTGTGTGCAGATCCAGGGCATTCACAGGCTGAGTAAGTTTTGACCATCACTTCAGAGACATTCTCCAGGAGTATTTGAGGTAGCTGCATGGCATTCGCAGTCGAAGATTCTCCCTACTATCTCTATCTTTACATTCTGTATTTCCATCTTTTAGACAAACTTGTATTAGGATTATAGCTCTGTATTTATAGGCTCATGGTCATGACACCGGGTCCTAGTGGGGCTGTATTATGTATTCTATTAATTTTCGCACTTTATCAGTAATTCTAGTCTTTGATATACTATGCTAATTATCTGAGATCTGTTTAATTATCGAGAATTGTGCTAACAAGGTCGGGCTTGCCTAGTAGTGTGCTGGACGCCATCACGACCGAGTTGGGGTCGTGACAAGTTGGTATCAGAGCGTAGGTTACTTGGTCTCGCGAGTCATGAGCCGGTTTAGTAGAGTCTCGCGGATCGGTACGGAGACGTCTGTACTTATCCTCGGGAGGCCGCAGAACCTTTAGGAAAATTTCATATTCTTAGAATTCTAATCGTGCGACTTTGTTGATCCGAGAACTAAATTATGTTATTCTATTCTCTCGCAGATGGCGAGAACATGCACTTCCGGACGTGGTGGACGGCCACCATTACTACCTACTAAGGCCACCAGAGGCCGAGGACGCAGTCGTGGTCGAGGCAGAGCCGCAGGGGCAGCCCTTGTTGACCCACCAGTTGCCCCGACTTAGGATCAGGCTCCAGCTGTAGAGACTCCAGCAGCACCTGCTCAGGCACCGGCTATGCCTATTGTGATTCCGGGTCTTCAGGAGGCCCTAGCACAGATTCTATCAGTTTGCACTGGCCTGAATCAGGCAGTTTCAGCCACCACTGCAGCAGCTACTTCACAGGCCGGGGGAGGCAATCAGACCCCCGCTGCTCGCACACCTGAGCTAGTAGTGCAGGGATTGCAGACACCAGAGGCACCACTAGTTCAGCAGGTTGCCCCAGTTCAGCCGGTTGCACCCGTTCAGGATGTTATGGTACCAGTTATGCCAGACGATGAGCAGCATCGTCTTGAGAGGTTTAGTAGACTTTCACCTCCTACTTTCAGTGGTGCTCAGGGCGAGGATGCCTAGGTTTTTTGCATCAAGTGTCGACGTATGCTGCGGACAACAGGGATCTTAGAGACTAGCGGTGTATCATTTACTATTTTCCAGTTCTCAGGAGCAACCTTCACCTGGTAGGAGGCATACGAGCGACGTAGGCCGGTAGGTGCAGCGCCTTTGGCATGGCAGGAGTTCTCCACTCTCTTTTTGGAGAAGTGGGTGCCACAGTCTCAGAGGGAGGAGCCGCGTTGGCAGTTTGAGTATCTTCGTCAGGGAGATATGACCGTGTCTCAGTATGAGATGAGATTCTCGGAGTTGGCTCGTTATGCTCCATGGATGGTCCCGACTGATCAAGAAAGGATTAGGAGGTTTGTGGATGGACCTGTCTATCCTATCCATATCCTGATGGCTCGAGAGAGGATTCTGAGCCATACTTTTGAGGATGCAGTTGATATTGCCCGAGATATTGGATCATCGTGAGGAGAGAGAGGAGCGGGAGGCCAAGAGGCCTCGTGGAACATGTAGTTATAGTGGTGCTCCGTCTAGGGGCCAGTTTCAGCAGAGCAGAGGTCGTTCTTACAGGCCTCACCAGTCAGCTCGTCCCGAGTATCGTGGGGCGTCTTCAGGCCGTGGTCATCTGGGGTTCCAGTAGGGTTAGTCTTATTTGAGTGCCCTCCCAACACAAAGTTCATCATATGCTCCTTCAGCTCAGGGTTCTTCGGTGCCGAGTGCATCAACTAGTCATTCTGGTGCGAGGGGTTCCCATTAGTCCCCTTCTACAGCACCGGGTAGTTGCTACGAGTGCGGAAGTTTGGCTATATAAAGAGGTATTGCCCTCGGCTTCGTGGTATTCAGTCTCAGCAGAGGGATCAACCCTCGTCTTCTGGTCCAGTTTCTTCTTCATCTACCCCACCAGCTAGGGGAGGAGGCCAGGCAGCCAGGGGCTGCCCCAGAGGTGGGGGCCAATCAGGCGATGGCCAGGCCCGATTTTATGCTCTTCCCAGCAGGACCGATGCCGTTGATTCAGACGCTGTTATCACAGATATTATCTTAGTTTGCCACAGGGATGCCTCTGTATTATTTAATCCCGGTTCTACCTATTCATATGTGTCTTCATATTTTGCCCGTTATTTGAGTCTGCCCCGGGAGTCTCTTGCTTTACCTGTTCATGTGTCTACCCCGGTGGGCGATACTGTTGTTGTGGACCGCGTGTATCGGTCGTGTACTGTGATTATGGGGGGTGTGGAGACCCGAGTTAATCTATTGTTGTTGAGCATGGTAGATTTTGATATTATTTTGGGCATGGATTGGCTATCTCCATGTCATACTATTCTGGACTATCATGCTAAGACAGTTACTTTGGCTATTCCGAGTGTTCCGAGGATCAAGTGGCGTGATATGACGGATTATGTCGCAGAGTAATTTCATTCTTGAAAGCCCAGCGTATGTTATTGATATTTACTGGGCTGGATGCCATGTTTGGGACCTTGTGCCGACTTGTAGAATCCTTCGGGGATTGATATTACTACTTTAGCATGACTTGCATATCATTTGGTTTCAGTCCAAGGTTTTAAATACTGTTTTGCAAACTCAGCCATATTTCTAAGTTTTGAAAAATCAAATGATATTTTAAATGTTATTTCGGGTTGAGAACTACTGTTTTATAAATGCCCATGGGGCTTATGATGCTTTCTGGACTGATTATGGGTGGCTCGGGCTGCGCGCTGCAGCAGGAACTTGAAATAATGGTAACAATGACACTATATGATGTAAATGGGTCAGGTAACAATGACTGACCAGGATTTGATTGATGCCACGAGATGACTTGATATTGCGCTTGGGCTGTAGGAGCCCCTTCGGAGTCTGTGCACACCCAGTGAGCGCCGTCGACGTTAAGTGATTATGGGTGGCTCGGGCTGCACGCCGTAGTGGGTACTGGAATGTACCATCATATGCATTGCATTGCATTCATGTCATATGCATTGCATTGCATTCATGCATTTGTATTTTTAATTGTTGCTCAGCTGTTCAGTTCTATACATTGCTGTATATTTGGATTATAGCTTACTTTGTGTATTTACTGTGTTTTCTTATCTTAGGACTGTATTTATTTTTATTACTCACTGGGTAGGAGTACTCACTTTACTCCCTGCACCTTGTGTGCAGATCCAGGGCATTCACAGGCTGAGTAAGTTTTGACCATCACTTCAGAGACATTCTCCGGGAGTACTTGAGGTAGCTGCATGGCATTCGCAGCCGAAGATTCTCCCTTCTATCTCTATCTTTACATTCTGTATTTCCAGCTTTTAGATAGACTTCTATTAGGATTATAGCTCTGTATTTGTAGGCTCATGGTCGTGACGCCGGGTCCTAGTGGAGTTGTATTATGTATTCTATTAATTTCCGCACTTTATCAGTAATTCTAGTCTTTGATAAACTGTGCTAATTATCTGAGATCTGTTTAATTACTGGGAATTGTGGTAACAAGGTCGGGCTTGCCTAATAGTGTGCTGGGCTCCATCACGACCGAGTTGGGGTCGTGACAAGTTGGTATCAGAGCGTAGGTTACTTGGTCTCGCGAGTCATGAGCCGGTTTAGTAGAGTCTCGCGGATCGGCACGGAGACATCTGTACTTATCCTCGGGAGGCTGCAGAACCTTTAGAAAAATTTCACATTCTTGGAATTCTTATCGTGCGACTTTGTTGATCCGAGAACTAAATTATGTTATTCTATTCTCTCGCAGATGGTGAGAACACGCACTACCGGATGTGGCGGACGACTACCATTACCACCTACTGAGGCCACCAGAGGCCGTGGACGCGGTCGTGGTCGAGGCAGAGCCGCAGGGGCAGCCCCTGTTGACCCACCAGTTGTCCTGGCTCAGGATCAGGCTCCAGCTGTAGAGACTCCAGAAGCACGTGCTCAGGCACCAGCTATGCCTATTGTGATTCCAGGTCTTCAGGAGGCCCTAGCACAGATTCTATCAGTTTGCACTGGCCAGGATCAGGCAGTTTCAGCCACCACTGCAGCAGCTACTTCACAGGACGGGGGAGGCAAGCAGACCCCCGCTGCTCACACACCTGAGCCGGTAGTGAAGGGATTGCAGACACCAGAGGCACCACCAGTTCAGCAGGTTGCCCCAGTTCAGTTGGTTGCACCCATTCAGGATGTTATGGTCCCAGTTATGCCAGACGATGAGCAGCATCGTCTTGAGAGGTTCAGCAGACTTTCACCTCCTACTTTCAGTGGTGCTCAGGGCGATGATGCTCAGGGTTTTCTCGACAAGTGTCGATGTATGCTGCGAACAGCAGGGATCTTGGAGACTAGCGGTGTATCATTTACTACTTTCCAGTTCTCAGGAGCAACCTTCACCTGGTAGGAGGCATACGAGCGACGTAGGCCGGTAGGTGCAGCGCCTTTGGCATGGCAGGAGTTCTCCACTCTCTTTTTGGAGAAGTGGGTGCCACAGTCTCAGAGGGAGGAGCCGCGTAGGCAGTTTGAGTATCTTCGTCAGGGAGATATGACCGTGTCTCAGTATGAGATGAGATTCTCGGAGTTGGCTCGTTATGCTCCATGGATGGTCCCGACTGATCAAGAAAGGATTAGGAGGTTTGTGGACGGACTTGTCTATCCTATCCGTATCCTGATGGCTCGAGAGAGGATTCTGAGACATACTTTTGAGGATGCAGTTGATATTGCCCGAGATATTGAGACGGATCGTCGTGAGGAGAGAGAGGAGCGGGAGGCCAAGAGGCCTCGTGGATCAGGTAGTTATAGTGGTGCTCCGTCTAGGGGCCAGTTTCAATAGAGCAGAGGTCGTTCTTACAGGCCTCACCAGTCGGCTTGTCCCGAGTATTGTGGGGCGTCTTCAGGCCGTGGTCATCAGGGGTTCAAGCAGGGTTAGTCTTCTCTGAGTGCCCTCCCAACACAAAGTTCATCATATGCTCCTTCAGCTCAGGTTTCTTCGGTGAGGAGTGCATCATCTAGTCATTCTGGTGTGAGGGGTTCCCATTAGTCCCCTTCTACAGCACCGGGTAGTTGCTACGAGTGCGGCGAGTTTGGCCATATAAAGAGGTATTGTCCTCGGCTTTGTGGTATTCAGTCTCAGTAGAGGGATCAACCCTTGTCTTCTATTCCAGTTTCTTCTTCATCTACCCCACCAGCTAGGGGAGGAGGCCAGGCAGCCAGGGGTTGCCCCAGAGGTGGAGGCCGATCAGGCGATGGCCAGGCCCGATTTTATGCTCTTCCCGGCAGGACCGATGCTGTTGATTCAGACGCTGTTATCACAGTTATTATCTTAGTCTGCCACAGGGATGCCTCTATATTATTTGATCCCGATTCTACCTATTCATATGTGTCTTCATATTTTGCCCGTTATTTGAGTCTGCCCCGGGAGTCTCTTGCTTTACCTGTTCATGTGTCTACCCCGGTGGGTGATACAGTTGTTGTGGATCATTTGTATCAGTCGTGTACTGTGATTATTAGGGGTCTGGAGACCCGAGTTGATCTATTGCTGTTGAGCATTGTAGATTTTGATATTATTTTGGGCATGGATTGGCTATCTCCATGTCATACTATTCTGGACTGTCATGCTAAGACAGTTACTTTGGCTATTCCGAGTGTTCCGAGGATCGAGTGGCGTGGTATGACTGATTATGTCCCTAGCAGATTAATTTCATTCTTGAAAGCCCAGCGTATGGTTGGGAAGGGTTGTCTATCATATTTGGCCTTCGTGCGTGATGTTGGAGCTGAGACTCCTAGTATTGATTTTGTCCCAGTTGTGAGGGATTTTCCTGATGTATTTCCTGCAGACCTGCCGGGCATGCCGCCAGATAGGGATATTGATTTTGGTATTGACCTAGTGCCGAGAACCAAGCCCATTTCCATTTTCCCGTATCGCATGGCACCAGCGGAGCTAAAAGAATTGAAATATCAGCTTCAGGAACTCCTAGAAAAGGGGTTTATTCGGCCTATTGTGTCCCCGTGGGGTGCACCTATTTTATTTGTGAAGAAGAAAGATGGCACAATGAGAATGTGCATTGATCATAGGCAGTTGAACAAAGTAATAGTGAAGAACAAGTATCCTTTGCCTCGTATTGATGACTTATTTGATCAGCTTCAGGGAGCGAGGGTGTTTTCTAAGATTGACCTCCGTTCGGGTTATCACCAGTTGAAGATCAGGGATTCAGATATTCCTAAGACTGCCTTCATGACTAGATATGGTCACTATGAGTTTCTAGTCATGTCTTTTGGGCTGACCAATGCCCCAACAGCGTTCATGCATTTAATGAACAGTGTATTTCGGCCGTATCTAGATTTTTTTGTTATTGTATACATTGATGATATCCTGGTGTACTCGCGTAGCCAGGAGGAGCATGCCCAAAATTTGTGTGTAGTGTTGCAGAGATTGAGGGAGGAGAAACTTTATGCAAAATTCTCCAAGTGTGAGTTTTGGCTAAGTTCTGTGGCATTCTTGGGACACATAGTGTCCAGCGAGGGTATTCAGGCTGATCCAAGGAAGATAGAAGCAGTGCAGAGTTAGTCTATACCGTCCTCAGCCACAGAGATCCGGAGTTTTCTTGGGCTAGCAGGATATTATCGCTGGTTCGTTCATGGATTTTCATCCATTGCATCGCCCTTGACCAAGTTGACTCAGAAAGGTTCTCCATTTGTATGGTCGGACGAGTGCGAGGAGAGCTTTCAGAAGCTCAAGACAGCTTTGACCACAGCTCCAGTATTAGTATTGCCATCAGCTTTAGGTTCATACACCGTTTATTGCGATGCTTCGAGAGTCGGGATTGGCTGTATATTGATGCAGAAGGGTAGAGTGATTGCTTATGCTTCTCGCCAGTTGAAGCCCCACGAGAAGAACTACCCTATTCATGATTTAGAGTTGGCTGTTATAGTTCATGCCTTGAAGATTTGGAGGCACTATTTGTATGGCGTATCTTGTGAGGTATTCACTGATCATCACAGTCTTCAGCATTTGTTTAAACAAAAGGATCTTAATTTGAGGCAGCGGAGATGACTTGAGTTGCTTAAAGACTATGATATTACTATTCTGTATCATCCGGGAAAGGCCAATGTAGTGGACGATGCTTTGAGCTGAAAGGCAGTCAATATGGGGAGTTTGGCATACATTCCAGTTGGGGAGAGACTACTTGCAGTTGATATTCAGGCTTTGGCCAATCGGTTGGTGCGGTTAGATATTTCAGAGCCTAGCCGACTGTTGGCGAGCGTGGTTTCTCGGTCTTCATTATATGATAGCATCAAAGAGCACCAGTATGATGATCCGTATTTACTTGATCTTAGAGATCGGGTCCAGCATGGTGATGCCAGAGATGTGACTGTTGGCGATGATGGTGTATTAAGGATGAAGGGCCGGATTTGTGTGCCCAATGTGGATGGGCTTAGAGATCTGATTCTCGAGGAGGCCCACAGCTCGCGGTATTCCATCCATCCGGGTGCCGCAAAGATGTATCAGGACTTGAGACAGCATTACTGGTGGAGGAGAATGAAGAAAGACATTGTGGAATTTGTGGCTCGGTGTCTCAACTATCA